>JAHHUM010000157.1:0-162044 GCA_036173005.1 Crenichthys baileyi | reverse complement strand
CCCAAGGCCCCAAAAAGGGACAATGGTCACCCTATTGAGAGCATTTATCTGGGTGTCTGAATCCATTACCATCTCAAGAACACAGCCTAACACTTTGTTTTAAACCCCAAATACCTGAAAGTGCTTTATTTAGTAAACCTTTCAGTTTTGCAATGGTAACTTTGATTTTATTATCTACTTTTAAACACAGACCAAAGGACCTTTTTAAAGAGTCATGTAATTGTTTTGTTGAATGAAGCATTGCTTGTTGTATGTTTGTAAATGTTGTCGTTTCCACATTTTTCTTTTAAAGTGTGTCAGGCTACATTGTAAAAAAGAAATTGTTCCTAATGTTTTGCCTGGTGAAATAAAGATTTAATTAAAAAAAAGTACCTTCCTTTACCAGATCGGAAAGTTGAAAAAACAAAAGAAATAAACAAGAAATCCACCAATCATCCTTACCTCTTACCAACTGAAATTATGCTGCATTCACAATCTCTAAAGCAGAAGGTTAAGTTTATTCCCGATAATTTTTTCCTTTGCTAGGAACTGCCAGTTCTCATCAGGGGTTTGGGGTTTAATCAACTTTTTACTCAGTTCTGGAATAAGGTAGAATTCTTATACTGAATTTTAGCCCTTAGCCCTTAGCCCCTGAAATGAATAAATTAGCTCATACAAATGTTTTAAACAGACGCTGATTAATGAGGTGTTCAACAAAATATTTTGCCTAATGCAATGAAGAGAGAAAAAAAGTATGAAAACCAGGGAATTTGAATGCTTAAACTTACTTCAAGTAAAATAACTATTAGTTTGGCCTTGGGCTTCTGCGATTCAATGTCTGCCATTGCTGCACTGTTATTAATACAAAAGTGGTATAAATATTTGGGAATATTTATAGAAATTTTTGAATTATAGGGCGCCTATTTTTTTTGTTTTGTTTTGTTTGTTTACCAAAATTAGAGATAAAGTCATTTGGGTTTCTATTAAGCATTTGTCTTTGTGCTGAACTTGTTCTTATCAGAGTGGTGAAATCCCATTGCCTACATGTGTTGTGTCTGGAAGTCTACAGCTTTTCATCATCCCAGTAGTTTTAGATGAAGAAGTTGAAGATTATTGTTCAATCAAAATATTGTTACTTTGTTGACTGTTTTTATCTTATATCTTTATTCTAAGCAGATTTTTCATATTTTGAAATTGTATTAACTTGTGAAAAGGTTTTCTCCAATTTCATTAAGTAACTTTTGAACTTAACAAACTGGTATTAAACATCTGGCATTGGAATTAAAAGTTTAGTGATTTTCCAAAATGAGTGTGTTAATCTCCTTAAAAATAGATTACATCTGTGCCCCTCCTTTTTTCCCCTTTGTTCCCATAATAATAGCCTGGAGTGTTGTGCCAGTTAAGCCTGAACAAGAAGTAGTTTAAAATTCAGTTCAGCTCTGTTAGAGTTGATTAAATCATGCTTTGTAGCTGGAAGGATAGAATTCAAGAATATTATTCTAAGAGGGTGGAATTCCTCTTTAATAAAATCTGGATTTTTAGCACATTTACTGACAAAATCCTGACTTCGTAAATATGGGCGGTCATTTCAGTTATTTACCTGTATGATGTTCTGAGAGAAAAGTTAGAAGTGTCTAAATGCAGTAAGCTACACAGCGTTATCCTTCTGCACATCTCTCAGTTTCATCTATTAGTTGCTATAGTTAGGGCATGAGCCTTCAGTTTATATTAAGTTTTAAGTGAAAAAGGTCATGTCATGTTAAAAGCGAGAGAAGAGGCGTACAATATGAAAAACAGGTCCCCACAAAGACTGCCTGTTTGTGTGTTACAGCTGAACCATCTCTATGCTGAGCACACACAGACACACAACAGTCAACAAGTTCTCACCTTGGAAAGAAAATGCTCTGGGTCTTTTCTGCATGGGTAACCAATGATTTTCCACTGGAAAATGCAGGTTGCATTTCTGTTCACTCCTTAAAAAAAGGAACACCGCTCATGAACATCTTTATTTGTGTTCATTCAGAGCAGAGATGCTTAGTGTTGTTTTAGCCTTGTGTAAAGCAGGGAACATAACTGGATTTCAGGATTTCAAGAAACATTTTGGCTAGTTTGTCTCTAATCTCAGGGATTCTTTCACATTTTTCCACAAAAACACCATCCTTTTCACAAATTTTCTGAGAGTTCAGTTTACCAGGCAGGTAAAATTAGACTCTCTATTATTTGCTGGATGTAATTCATCAAGTACAGTTCTGCATGATTTGGGGCAAAAAATTGCGCCTATTGACAGACTTCAACGTTTACAGCCAGCACCACACAATATACTTTGCATTTATTGCTTAGATGTAGTAGATAAACAGCCATGAGAAATGACTGTTTACCTATAAGTTCTCTCACTTCACACTCTCCCATGTCCAGAAGGGAGAAGTGTTCATACAAAGTTGTAATCCTGAGCGACAACAACTCCTACTTGATGAGCCAGTTACATTCAGCGGTGCTGCCTCTGGGTTTGAGCTGCCCTCTGTCAGTCAAGCAGATTTCACAATCTAAAACAGATGCTTCCCTGAGCCTTATATATGTCTCTGGGTCTTGAGGCTCATAAGATTAACTCAAAATTTCCATTTGTTTTCACATGTTACTTTCAAAATTCCCATACTGGTAATATACAAATATTGGACTCTTATAGAGTTGGTCATGTAAGAACTGCCAAATTCAATGTATTTTATTTGTATTGTAATATAAAAGGTAATGCCTAATTTGGATGTTAAATAAAAATGAAACAAGGTTTTTAAATGTTTCTACAGATAAATATCTAAAAAGTGTGATGTATTTATGGGTTTGGGGTTGCAAATGTTTTGCCTATTCTTCAGATTAGAAGAATAGTGTTTGTGAACAGCAATTTTTAAGTCTTGCCACAGATGTTTAATTAGAGTCAGGCCTGAAATTTGACTTTTCTAACACATGAATATGTTTTGATCTAAACCATTGTGTTGTAGCACTGGCTAAGCATTAGGGGTCTTTGTTCTACCGAAGGGTGAACCTTCACCTCAGTCTTAAGTCTTTCCATCCTCATTTACAGGATTGCCTTAAGTTAAGTTCAGTTTTGATCTTGTCTGACTAGAGTAGTTTCTTCCACAAGCCTCCCCTACACTGCCTGTGGCAAACATAAACAAAACTTCTTGTATATTTCTTTCGACAATTGCGTTCTTCTTACCTCTCTTCCATGAAGGTCATATTTTTTAAATATAGATTTGATGACTTAAGAGTTGTGCTGTCAAAGATCCTCCCAGCTGAGCTGTGGATCTTTACTGCGCTTCCAGATGTACTATGGGGTTTTATTGGTTCTCTGAACAATGCTCTCCTTTTTCTGCCAGTCAGTTTAGGTTAACTGCCATGTCTGGTAGCAGGGGTGCAATATTCTTTTCATTTTTAGTGGGTGAATTGAACAGTGTTCTGAGATATTTAAAGCTTGGGTTATTGTTTAAAACCTACTTTAAACTTCCACTCCACCTTATCTGACCTGACCTGTATGGTGTGTTATTTGATCTTGGTGGTACTGTTTGTTCACTAATGTTCTCTAACAAACCTCTGAGTGCTGTATCAGCTGTATTTATACTAAAGTTAAATTATACACATCAGAATTAAAATCAGCTCTATTGCCAAGTTCACACATACAAACAAGGAATTTGACTCCGGTACACTTTTCTCTCTGGGTTTTCTTTTTTTTTTTTATGCGTTATAAGATATATTTATGCATATATCTTTATGTCCATTATGTACATATATACAAATATACACATATACAAAGGTGCATTTGCAACTTCAGTGTGCAGTTGTTGAAACAGCCTGGGGGAAGAAACGGTCTCGGTCTCGGTGGCGGTTGGTTTTAGTAAACAGCGCCCTGTAGCGACGGCCTGAAGGTAAAACTCTAAATAGTTTATGTGCAGGGTGTGTGGGGTCTGCAGAGATTTTAGCAGCTCTTTCCTGACCCTAGACCTGTATAATTCCTGGATGGAGGGAAGGTCAGCCCTGATTATTCTCTCTGCAGACCTGATTATTCATTGCAGTCTGGACCTATCCTGTTTTGTGGATGAGCCAAACCACACTGAGATGGATGAAGACAGGACAGACTGAATGATGGCAGTGTAGAAGATGACCAGCAGCTCTGGTTGAAGGTTGTACTTCTTGAGTTGCCTCAGGAAGTACAGTCTCTGCTGGGCCTTCTTCCGAACAGTGTCTATGTGTGAGGACCATCTCAGGTCCTCAGATATGGTGGTTCCTAGGAACCTGAAGTAGTCCACAGCTGACACGGTGTTGTGGAGGATGGTGAGGGGGGTGTATGGGGGTGGTGTTCTCTGAACGTCAGAGTACATACTCTATTTTTATGTACATAAAGTACATAAAAATTGTGGTTCTAACGTGAAACGTTTGAAGTGGTTCAAACGTTATAGTGTAAATACGTTTGCAAGACACTGCATACCAACACCAAAAACAAGGTGTTTCGGTAAAAACCCAAACATTTGGAACCAAAGTTTTAAAGCAATCAGTCTTAACAAAATGGAACCCCCACATTTAATGAACCATGGCACAGAATAGTTTTACCGTTAGCCATTTTATCAATAGTTTCCTTTTTCTTTTATATATTTATATATTTAAATTTTATATATTTAAATAGTTAAATACATAAAACCCAACACAGAACATTAACTGTACTCATTACACGCCCACAGCCAAACCCACACAGGCGCCAAGAACTTGAAGAATCACAGATGAGTCAATGGCCGTCGGTAAATGTGGTGAACAATGTTTTTCAAACAGTGTCCCGAACATAATTAATTTGAAAACCAGACGAGTGTTAGATTAATATTAGCAAAGAAAGAGCAGCAACACCTGCAGCTCTAAGGGAAAGGTCTCAACAAAAACCTAAACCTTTTCTGCATGTTGCTGGAAGCAGTATGATGGAACTTAGCTTGAGCAGGCAGCACTGGTAAATATTCTGAGACTCCTTTCTATACTGTATTTATATACTGTTTATTATTTATGGTTTGTGTCACCTGCAATTGAGTTTTTCGTTGCTTGGTATTTCATATCACACCCAGTAGGAGACAATGCATGCACAGTCTGACACATTACTAACTTGAGAAATTCAGATCTGCTGTGGAGAAAATTTACATTAAATGCACAAGCACATTTTACTATTTATGTACATTTTTGTTTGACTGTTTTTTTTTTCCAAACAGCTTAAATATCAATTTATTTGAAGAAATAATGCAATAAACTCATTACTGTTACAGTTAAATTGTTCAAAAACCATGACAAACATTCCATAGTAATTATATATTTTTACCATCAGTCTTATACACCTATAGTTTCCAGTTGTCAGTGTCATCACTGTGTGTAGATTTTTTATTTTAACACTTATCCATAGTGTCTCCCTCAAGTGTTTTGCTAGCGCATAAGCTGAACCAACTAATTTTATGTGTCCACTAATCTTTTGTTTACTTCTGAGATGGATGAGGCAATTCAAATCATTATAAGTAGTCTATTAAGTCTAAAGTTATTAATTATAAGTACAATTGCATTTTTAATTGACTCTCTGTTAAAGTATGCATTTGCTCTTGTTGCATTCAGGCAAAAGTAGTGTTATTTAAGCTGGAAGAGTCATAATTTATTGAAAACCACTCATACATGAGTGGCTATTCTGTAAATTAGCTAATCTAAAGTCAGAACATTGGGCCTATTGTTTCATTCAGTTTTTTTTTTTTTTTCCACAATCTGCGTATTTAAGCTCAGGACAATGTAATTTAAAAGCAAAAGCTGCTGTGTAATTTGTCAGTGAGTCATCACTGATTTTGTTAATGCGTCCAAGTCTGCTTGGACACATTGTAATTTCAAGGTTTAAATACTGAACTGTGGTAAAACTTCTCCTCAAAGACCCTTAATGGATGATAACTAATACTGATTATTTACTAAACTTAAGGCAGAAAAAATATTTTTCAATTAATCTCTCTGTTTCCTAGTTTTCCAGAGTTCCTCTTATTGATCATACTCAACAGACTACACATCCATTTCTCCTCTGATGAACATTAAAGATTCCTGCGCTGCTTTTCTTCTGGCAGTGTACAGCTTTATTGGAACAAAGTAACACTTGGAGGTTTTCTCCTGGCACAGAAAAAAAACAACTCACAGATATTTGTCTTTCCAAGCAAGAAGAAAGCTGAGCTGTGTTTATGATAAGAGCCATCAGTTTACAGTGTTTTGTAATGTGATCAGATGAAAACCACCATATTTTTATATTATATAAAAAACCAATGATATTTAGAATTCTTTCACTTAAATCCAAGTTCCAATATTGTCTACTTTGTCTTTCCTATCACATCATCTTTGCCTTGTCATTGCCCTCTAGTCCTGATTAAAATGCACAATCTGACCTCAGTGCCTCTCTTCTCCGTTTCTAATCTATCCTTTCCCCTTCTCTACCCCTCCATATGTCTCCCACCTCTTCTCCCTCTTTCTCCTAATCCATTTTCTTGCAGTGTCCTGAGGGGCTGAGGCCAATGAAGGATGGCTCAGGTTGCTATGACTACTCCAGAGGCATTGACTGCACGGATGGCTTCAATGGAGGCTGTGAACAGCTGTGCCTCCAGCAGCTTGTACCCCTTGAAGATGACCCAGCGTCCAACAATGTTCTTATGTTTTGCGGGTGAGAATGCCTACTAGTAAGAAAAGTTCCGTAATAGTGAAAGAATTTTCCATTACTGGTAATACAGCCATGGTAATTGCTCAGTACAACCCGGAAATTAATTGCTTTAAAACAGCATTTAGCAACAAAGTTGTGAAGTAGTTGTCTTCAGTATGACTTTATCAGTGTCTTACATCATTGTAGAGGAATTTTGGTTCACTCTTTTTTACAAAGTGCTTCAGTTCATTGAGGTTTGCAGGCATTCACTAATACACACATTTGGTAAGGTCCTGCTACAGCATTTCAGCCAGACTCAGGTCTGGAGTTTGATTGTTTTATCGTTTTAAGGGCCGATCTGACCCACATGCAGAGACACTTGACAACAGAGAACAGTTTAGTTGGTTTATTGAAAACGGGCAGCAGGCTTTGAGTGGCTCAGGAGCTGGAAACCCACACACACAGCGCAGAGAGAGAGAACAGGTAAGATAACCGAATCTCAAATGGTTAGGAGAAAACCTGCACAGTTGCTAATGGAACCGTGTAACCCGCCAGGGAGAAGGTTCAGAGTCTGGGGCCGGGGCCCAGAGGTTCTAAGGATTGCCAGCTGGGGGGTTCAGTCCAAGTCATTGGAAACTGTTTCAAGCAATAGTTGAAGTTCAGGGGAAACCAGTTCGGGTCTGAAATCCGTTTCTGGAGAAGGCAGAGATAGGCGATTAAACACAGCGAAAACTTGAGAATGAATTCTAGATCTCTAGAGACAAGGAATTGGCTGGGAGGAAATACTGCAGAGGGCAAAACACCCAGGCAAAGGAGTGCTGGCAGTCCTTCCTCTTAAAGCTCCCCGGCTGATGGGATAACGAGCCACACCTGATGCATTCCCCTGGTGTCTCCCAGCTGACGGCACCTGGTGGTGCGAACGGGTTAGCAGCAGGCAGGCAGGGGAGCCAGACTCTGACAGATTGGGCCACTGTAATATTTTGATAATTAATGACTCAGATTGAACCAAGCTTTAGTTGTCAGACACTGGCCTCATGTTTGACTCTAGAATCCTTTCTACAGAGAAGGGGTGAATTTCTTAAAAAGATTTTTTATCACCCTCCCCAGACTGATGGGCAGCAACAGTAACTTATCTAAGTTGATTGCTGATGCTTTTTCTCCTTTGATGTTGTGTTAATGCACACCTGTATGCTCAATGGTGGATTACAATAGAATTTTAAGACACATACCTCCACTATTGTATGGACAAGATCTAACACACTACTACACAGAAAAAAAAACATATCTCTTACCAACAAAATGTTTCAGTAAAAATTAAGTCCCTGCTCTTGGTGTTTCTTTATTCTGAACATCATTTGTGTCAATAATCCTTTACAGGCTCTCTCTTTTTTGGGACCTCTGTCACATTGTGTTTCAATTTGTTTTTTTATAGTTTCAATTTGTTTTATAGGACTATGCATTATATGTTCCACATATCATTTTTAAATGTGTTATTGTAACATAATTCTGGTGATATGATATTTCCTACGTTATGTAATGTTTTAAACCATCAAACTGCCAAATCTCTTGCTTTTTCATAGGTCCCACCTGCTCATAATCAGCAAATCAAGCCCATTTGGTCAGTAGCGTCTGGCTGCTCCTTTACTTCTTAGAGCTTATCAAAACAACAAGGGCATACGTTGCTTTTTTCCATTGCTCCATATAAATGGTGTCTGCTGGCAGGAGACATCCCTTCGTCGTTAATTAGGTTTTAATGGAAAATTTTTAATTAAAAAATGTTCCATCAGTCAAATACCTATTTAGAAGTCAAAACTAAATGAAAACAATCTGCAAAAACTGTGACATTTGGACAGTATAACTTGTTTTTTCTGTTAGTGTAAATTCCCTTCATATTATCTACTTTTTATTTTTATATTTTTGTTTTTCGTGTTGTTGAAACCAGACATATACTGTCAAATAACTTTTTACATTTTCTGATATTAAATCCAACTAAACCTTTCCTGTTTTAGGTAAATTAGGATTATCAAAAATATATTTTTTTCCCTAAGTGCCAGAATAATTCTGCTCTTCTTCTTTTTTACTTTCTTCAAATTCAGAAGTTTACATACACTAAGACTACCACTTTTATACAGTTTGGGAAAGTTAAAATTAAGATTTTTTTGTCTGAAACAGGTTAACTGTACTCTCCATTAAACTCAGATGTTCTGAGGCACACCTATACATGTAGTTTAAAGCAATACCTCAAACATACTGCCTCCGTGGCTGACAATATGGTAAAAGTCTGGTTCATTGCTGTCACAATTTCTAGATCCTCCTCAAACTTTTCTAAATCAGCTGTTCCAAGTATATTTACCTATAAACAGCATATGAATGTCCAGCCAACATGCTGTTCAGGTAGGAGACAGGTTCAGTGTCCCAGAGATTAACATGTTGTGATGCAAAATGTATATATGAACCCCAGAACAACAGCAAATGTTGCTGTGAAGATGTGGGCTAAAGCTGGGGAGAGGTTGTCTTTATTCATAGTGAAACTAATGTGTCTGACATGGGCTGGGAATAAGCCATGACTTAAAATGCAACATTAAAATGCTCAGAGAAATTTACCTTAGTTTTTGGGAACATATCCTGTGGTCAGATGAAACAAAAAATTTTACTCTTTGAACACAATGGCCATTGTTATATTTGTAGAAATAGAGGGAAGCTTACAAACCTGGAAACACCATTCCAAGTGTATTTGAAGTATTAGAGTGCCGCATCAAGTTTGTGGGTATTTTGCATCAACAAAAAAACGTTTGCATCACAAGGAAAGAACATAACATGGAAAAATTAAAGCCACATCTCAGACATAATCTAGAAAGATAAAGCCTCGGTATAAGAGGGTCCTACAGATGGACAGGGACACTAACCATACAGCTAAATTAATTACAACCAATGACTAATGTATGTAAACCTCAGAATTTTAAGTAAGTAAAAAATATCTAAAGTGTACCATCCTAATTATACTGACATTAAGCAAATCGAAACAATTTTGATACCTGACCTAAACTAGGGCATGTTTACTGTAGTAAGAATATCAAACAGTGAGAAACAATAACAGGTTATATGTCTTTTTGTAGTGTATGGAAATACACTGCCTGCCCAAAAAAAAGTTTCCACCAAAAAAAGAGGTCACACACTCTAATATTTCATTGGACCGCCTTTAGCTTTGATCACGGCACGCATTCGCTGTGGCATTGTTTCGATAAGCTTCTGCAATGTCACAAGATTTATTTTCACCCAGTGTTGTATTAATTTTTCACCAAGATCTTGCATTGATTATAGTAGAGTCTGACTGCTGCGCAAAGCCTTCTCCAGCACATCCCAAAGATTCCTAATGGGGTTGAGGTCTGGACTCTGTGGTGACCAATCCATGTGTGAGAATGATGTCTCATGCTCCCTGAACCACTCTTTCACAATTCAAGCCGGATGAATCCTGGCATTGTCATCTTGGAATATGCCCGTGCCATCAGGCAAGAAAAAATCCATTGATGGAATAACCTGGTCATTCAGTATATTCAGGTAGTCAGCTGACCTCATTCTTTGAACACATACTGTTGCTGAACCCAGACCTGACCACCTGCAGCAACCCCAGATCATAGCACTTCCCCCACAGGCTTGTACAGTAGGCACTAGGCATGATGGGTGCATCACTTCACCTGCCCCTCTTCGTACCCTGATGCGCCCATCACTCTGGAACAGGGTAAATCTGGACTCATCAGACCATATGACCTTCTTCCATTGCTCCAGAGTCCAATCTTTATGCTCTCTAGCAAATTGAAGCCTTTTTTTCCGGTTAGCCTCACTGATTAGTGGTTTTTTGAAGGCTACACAGCTGTTCAGTCCCAATCCCTTGAGTTCCCTTCGCATTGTGCGTGTGGAAATGCTCTTGCTTTCACTATTAAACATAGCCCGGAGTTCTATTGTTGTTTTTCTTCGAATTGAATCCACCAAACGTTTAAGTGACCGCTGATCACGGTCATTCAGGATTTTTTTCTGGCCACATTTCTTCCTCGAAGACAATGGGTCCCCACTATCCTTCCAGTTTTTAATAATGCGTTGGATAGTTCTTAACCCAATTTTGGTAGTTCCTGCAATCTCCTTAGATGTTTTCTCTGCTTGATGCATGCCAATGATTGCCCATACAGTAATTGTCCAATGGAAGGCTTGTACCTATTTGATTAGTGAAATCCAGGTAGCTTTTTTTTGGCCAGGCAGTGTGTTTGGTTTCAACTGCATATACAATTTTTACCCACATTTCATTATAAAAAACCCAATTCAAGACATTTTATCAATATTCATTTGAACTTCTGATCTCTGTTGTTTTTGAACCTAGTTGGTGTGCACCAGTGTATCTAAGCTTTGTCAAAGTTAAGTCTTTGTTTTTCTCAAAGGAATAATGTTCAAGTCACATTATAAATAAATCAGTGGAAGATGAGAGAGAAAGCAACAAAAAGGAATTTTAAATAAAAATTATGCCAAATTGGGACTGTGTTGAATGTCAGGAAAACAAAAATACTGTGTTCAGTGATATCATGTAACATTTTTATTGTATTGAATTAATATTGTTTTTTTTATTGGCTTAAGAGTGGTTTTACTTGGACATTATGAGCAATCAGTATATTATCTTCGGTAGAGATCCTCATTAACATATTCTCTTTAATTAAACAAATATTATTCATTCAGCTCCTAAAAGATTTAACATTTTTTTTCTGAACAAGTCCTTTCACCTTGTGTGTGTACGTTCAGATATCTTGCATTGCGCTGACAGCTTGTGCCTCATCCGCAGGTGCGTGCAGGAGTACAAGCTGGCAGGAGACGGGCGCTCCTGCCTCCTGCAGTCAGAGAACTGTGTGGGACCAAAATGCCCGAGGCAGGATGTCCACTTCAATGACACTCTGTTTGGTGAGATGCTGCATGGATACAACAACAAAACGCAGCAAGTCAACTTGGGACAGATATTCCAAATGACCTTCCGGTAATTTATGTGCAAATACACACATGACACTAACACAAAGGGTTTCTTTTTTATATTATTTAAACTATATTGACAAGTTCCAAAATGTATTTACCATAAGCTTATTTTGATCACGTTTCATCTTCTATGTTGTTTTAAAATAACATAATTCTTTTAAAAACACCTGTTGTTCACATTATAATGATTTTTCTGACTCCTAAAATCTAAAGAAATAGCTTTTCTCTTGCTAGTCATCTTGTTGAAGAAGCTATAAGAGTCAGTCGTCTGGGTCAGCTCATGGTTTGCCGCATTTCTGCTTGCACAGATGTGTGTATCGTCCTTGTATTTTGGGGCATGGAGAGTGAGAAGTGTATGAGTGAGAGAGAGAGTGATAGCTGAGTGAGGATTGAGACTCATCCTGTGGCAGTTCTCCTTAAACCGGCAGCCTCCTGAAGATCTGGCTCGCTCTGATAAGTCACATGCTGTCTGTAATGAAAAGCATAATACAGAAAGATGATGAGGGTCTATCTATGCATGACTGCAATACACACAGAAAAATATGCTCAAACCGTATCTCACGTTGGTTGCATATCTTTTACTCTTTGTACATTCTGTCTGTTTCATTCCTCTATTACACAGACGTTTTATATCAGCATAATTTTTTCCAGTGTTATCATGTTGTGCTTTTTATCAGTTCTGCCTTGTGGGTCACAGTGTCTCAGCTTGGCTAATAAAAAAATAATAATTATAATAGCTGACGCCATTATCTACCTGTTGTAACTCCTTAGAGTCACAGTGTGAGATACATTATACTGCAATGAGACACTGAACAGTTTTTGACAGTGAAAATGACAGTGAAAATTAACAATTCCTTCTATCATAAAACTGACAATACGTTTTTGATGGGTCAATATTTTGAGGGCAGATAATTGTATTTGATATTAAAGATGCCTGAATTTACAAAGCATAGCAATTGCCTTTAAGTGAGATGTGCTATAACTTTGGTTTAAAATGTTAATAACAATTTACTGTAACTGCAGTTAAAGGATAGTACATTTTTACTGCCAACATACCATTAATAGCAGCAAATTTCAGTCAAAGAGATTTTACTACAAAAATGGTATATTATGGCATAAAGCATCACAGGGAAGATGGCCTAATTGATAGAAGTCCACCTGACTACCTGTTTACTGACACCCTACTCAGGGAGGGCAAGCCACAAAGGTAATTTCTAAAGAAGGTGGCAGTTCTCAGATTGCTGTATCCAAACAAAAAATTGAATGTTGAATGTAAGGAAAAAGGGTGGTAGAAACAGGTTCACAGGCAACACGCATACCCGCAGCTTTGAGGGGTTTGTAAAGCCAAGTTTATGTTGAAGAGTTTTGGGTAGATTCACCAAGGCACTGACTATGGCTGGAGCCAGTGCTACAACAGCGACCATATACAGACGTGGTCAGAACATGGGCTACCATGGTCACATTTCTTGTGTTAAGCTACTCCTGAACCAGAGACAGCATCTGAAACATCTTGCCTGGGCTAAGAAGAAGTAGTACTGGACTGTTGCTCAGTGGTCCAAAGTGCTCTTTTCAGATAAAAGTACATTTTGCATTTAAATTGAAATTCAAGCCCCAGAGTCTGGAGAAGTAAGAGCACAGCCGTCTACCTGGAAATTTGAAAGCACTTAAACTTTCCGTCTTCTGACAAGCTTTGTGAAAATCCTGGTTTCATTTTCCAGCCAAGCTTGGCACCCTCCCTCATTGCTAAAAGTACCAAAACCTTGTTTATGACTCTGCCATCACTGTTCCTAATTGACTAGCGAACTGACCCAAAATCCTATAGAGAAACTATGAAAGAGTATAATAAGATGAGAGACACCAGACCCAACAATGCAGATGAACTGAAGGCATCTAAAAAGCAACTTAGGTTCCCAAAAAGACCTCAGCAGAGCCTCAGGCTGATGGCTTCCATGGCACACTACATTGATGCGGTAATCAAGCAAAACGAGTCCTGACCTGTTCTGTGCATTAAATGGTGATTTTTTTAATAGGCTGATGTTTGTGTTAATTTTTTATTGGTTTTGTATAATATTCTTATTTCTATGAGAAACTGAATTTGGTGGTTTAATTAGCTGTTAATCATATTCATCTAAATAAAGAGAAATAAAAGCTTGAATTCTCTAACTATGTTTATAATTTATTTATAATAAATAAATTCAATAATAATTACTGAGGTATTTTGCAAATAATTAATCCAGGTGTCTAAAAAGGGTTTCATGTGAAGCAGTCAAGTCTTTGAGATGGATGATGAGCACAGACACACATTGAGCTCTGAGAGGATATCGGTTCAAGAAATGATTTGTTGTAATTGGACCAGCAGTGTTCTGACCTAAATCCTGCTAAAACCCTAGAATTAACTCAAAATCATAGGACCCCTTACAGCTTATATAAATACCATTAATACTATAAAAAAATAATGGGATTGGGAATAAAACGATTAGTGGTTTTAATAGTTCCCATGGTAAACTTTCCAATTCCTACCATTTTAAAATTAAATTACAATTAAAACGTTATTTAGTTGTGACATTGTTAAAAGTTCTCAGTGAGCCTGTCTGCTGCAGCTGCAGCTGCAGCATCACATACCCAACCAAAGGAAATGAGTTTCCCTGGAGATTTTTGAGCCTCAAAGAAGCACTTCAATCTTCAGTGGCTACATTTATGTTGTGATTATTAATCTGACAATATTATTTAATATTAATATTTTAATATTTTATCAAATAATATTTCGGTCTGTTAAGGGTTGTCCTGTGAATACCAGCCCAGTAAGGCGATGGTATTAGGACAAAGTTGAAAGGTGTGAGCCAAGCTCTGACATTATTGAACAGCATAAACTCTGCACACACATGGAATGAATTCACACAATTTCTTAAAATACAAGAATTTATTAACAAAAATAAGTCAACTCAAAGTCAAACATATTTCAATCAACAAACTCTTTGCTATGCTAAAACAATCCAACTACCAAGCAGAATTAAAGAATAAGGAAGACTAATGGGCTATGTACAATATAAACAAGTTGATTAAAGATGGTTGAAACCATGACCAAAAGAGTGATGCAACATTACCACGCAATGTTTATGTTTGAGAACCAAGGATTATCTTGAAGAATCTGGAAATGAAGTTAAGTTAGTCTTGGAACTGACTTAGACAATATTTAGCAAACGTTTAGACAACCATTTACAATGCAAGATCAGATAAAATATTATTTTATCAAAATAATGTTTTCAAGAATGATCTGCTGAATAAAACCAACCTTCTGGATGAATAATTTCTCAATGGTGTCTAATTAGTTGCCTTTATTTATTAAAATAATATTTGAAGAAATATTATTAAGGGAATATTTGGAAAAGAGCCAAATCTTTCTGGAGAAATGGGGCTTAATGGTGCTTACTTAGTTATCAGATTTAGTAAAATAATGTTTAGAGATTATTATTCACTAACTTGAAAACTAAACCTTCCTGTTAAGTATTCTGTAGCGAACACGTGTTCTAAAGCTGTTAGCAGTTAAGCCAACAAAGGAGGCCGATAGCTTAGCTTAGCACCAGAATCAAACACATACCTTTAAAATACCAGGGTCAATAAAAGGGTTAAAATGCATAAGCGTGGACGTTATGAGCAATCTTCTGTGTTTAAAATCACCCTTTAAATAAAGTTTGTCTTAACTTTAAAAAAAAACACACAAACACAGAACACAAACTGAGCACGTGTGCTGCAGATAGCCTGCTAGCACTAAGATAACAGTTTCACACAAACAAAACCAAACTTCATAAAATGAAAAACGTTTAGATCATTTCATCCTAACTGTTATTCTATTATTCACTTTGCCCAAACCTAACCTCTGACCATGCTGAGGAAAAAATGTCCGGGGCGGCGAAGTTTGAAGAAACGTCAACAAGCGGTTGGCCTTCGGCTAACCTAACGAAGCTGTGGGTGGGCGGCCCGTTCTGTCGGCCGGCCAAAACTGCACGTTACCGGTGATGCGGCTACTCGTCGTCCTTCTCTCAGGCAAGGAAAACCACTTCACTCGGGTTGTAGAGACCGCGTCTTTGCTGGGGCTTCTCTCGAACACCGTGTGCGTCTGCAGGGCTCGGAGAGAGAGTCAAACAATACTGGTACCTTAATTCCCCCGTTCGTGAATGAATACCAGATACACAAACAGCAATTCATTCCATACTCAACTTTTGCATATGATCGGTGATCATATGAGACTCTTGGATCCTGTTTGATGAGTTTAAGTCTTTTTGCCAGCAAAAATACTTCAGCACGCTGTGTCTCTCTGGCCAGCCTCTCAGCAGAGTTCCGGAAGGAAGAGATCGGGCCATTGGAAAGGGGGTGTTTTTATACAGCCAGTGGCATCATGGGAAGTCCGCTGTTATCCCCCTTTCCCCCTTTCTGAAGTTGTGCTGAAAGTCTGTTAAATGCAATTTATTTTGACAACTCCAGAAAAGTGTATACCGGAGTTTTAATGTTGAAATCCATGGTCCCAACATTTACATGGACATAATCGGAATAAACGGCCGATCAGACTAAAAATGTGTCATGTAAACATGTCAGTCGGAATATTCTGATCGGATTCGGCAGGATCGGAATGGTATCGTAATCCAATTGAGAGGGGTGGTTTATGCCGATTGACAATCCGATCGGCATGCATGTAAACGCTTGACAGGATCAAGTTATTCTGAATGAGGCAAACTAACCTGAGTGTGCATGTGCACCCCACGCCAACGTGGCGTATTTCCGCCTTGAGTGGCTAGTCGTTCTGGCTAGATGCTAACAATATTCCGATCGGCAAATTTACATCACACATTCTTAGTCCGATCAGCTGTTTTATTCAGATTATTTATGTCCATATAAACGGTACAATCCGATTATTTTTTGTTTTTTAATTCGAATACATTTAAATCCGATCGTGAAATGTTGTGCATGTAAACGTAGCTAGTGTGGCTGTATTATGGATTTTACAGCTACGCGTAAGTTTTTTTTTAAATATTTTTTTAAATGTTTCTTCTGTCCACACCACACTTAGAATGAAAGGATACAAGTACTGCTAATGTTAAGTCATCAGCTACCGCTAAGTTAGCTAGCTTTCAGCTAGACATGTGAGCTCTAAATGTCAAGTTGCATATTGTATAGCTTAGTAAAGTGGCTTGCAGGATCCTCACTCGACCTTTTAATCCTGACTGCTACACATTGGTCCTGCAGAATGTGAATAACCCAAGGCATCTTTACTGATTTAATAAACAGAAGTAGTCAAATGTGTTGGTCAATGCTTGTAATCATGACAGAAGAAATTCTAGGGGTTAGTTGCTATTTTTTGAAGTGAGTTCCTGTTATTAACGGTAATAATGCATGTATAATAATGAAAAATAATCTTTTACATGTAGTAAAAGATTGCCCCCTCATAAAAATACCTTGTCCCTGCAAATCAATTCTCAATCACACAAGCCCCCAGCTTGCTTCTCCCTCCTCCTCCTACAGTTAAGAGCAGAGCATAGTACTTGTCTTTGCAGACGTATGCGCGAACTCAAAGCGGACGTCCGCCGGACAGGTCCGCACGAGTCTCAAATTTTTACAACCATGTACAGTGGCAAAGGCAAGGCATTTGTTTAAAACAAACCTTGGCTTGCCCCCTCAAATCACTTCTCAATCACACAAGCACAAGCTCCCACCTTGCCTCTTCCTCCTCCTCCTACACTTAGCTCTGATGTAGTACTAGACTGGATGGGAAACTGTAGCCGGCGGCACATTTTTAGACGGTTAATGTCAGAAGATGTCTGGTGCAAAATTAAACACAATGCTCAATATTATAGCGCTGCTGAAAACATTACACAGCTTCTTGCATTTTCTTTCAATCAGCATCCATGCATACGGTGGCCCATAGGTGTCAGGTCAAATACAAAAGCCACAACACAAATACAAAAGCCACAACAGAAATACAAAAGCCACAACACAACTACAAAAGCCACAACACAAATATAAAAGCCACAACACGAATACAAAAGCCACAACACAAATACAAAAGTCACAACGTGACCTCCAAAGAGGTATGGTAAAATTATTAATTATTTATTTTTTTACATAAAACATTTTTGTGAAAGTTGTAAAAATGTAATTAATATAAATGTTCTGAAGGTTACTTTTCTGTTTTCCTCTAATATTCTCAACCATTGCCAGGATCGGGTCCTTTCTGCTCCATTACCGTAATGCACCTTGTATGCGCGAAGCTAATCTTTAAGAGAGAGCTAGTGTCGGCTGGCGGTACCGCGTATTTCTGACTGTCAGCTCACTTGACTGCAGTGCAGTAACATATCTATAGATTAACGCCATCTCTTCTCGGCTTTTGAAACAGAAAATCCACCTAATCTTATGCTTAAGATTTACAAAGTTTCCCTCATCCCACTTTCTGCTTACGCTTACTCATCGTTGGTAAAATGGCAGAGTACACAGTGTAAAACAAGAAAATAAAGACACTAAATAATACTGCAGTTGAATGCCTTCCGTTGTGGTTTTATATTTCCGTTGTGGCTCTTGTATTTGTGTTGTGGCTTTTGTATTTGTGTTGTGGCTTTTGTATTTGTGTTGTGGCTCTTGTTTTTGTGTTGTGGCTTTTGTATTTGTGTTGCGGCTTTTGTATTTGACCTGACACCTCTGGGCCACCGTACATGCATGACTATATAATGCATTACCTACGCATTTTGTACTCATAAAATCCACGATTTCTAAGCCTTGTCCAACTGATGAAGAGAGAGGGAGATATACAAACAAACAGACAAATTAGACTGTTTCACTAATTTCACTTAATTATTTTGATGTGAAAGTCTAAAGAAGAAAAGAAAAAGCATAATTTTTAGCATAAGAATAGACCCAATGTTAACATTAACTACCTAAAGTAGGTTTGTGATTTGAAATTAAAGGTAGGTCTTCAGTTGAGCTACATGAAAGTGTGGTGAGTAATATTGATATTACTAATGGTTTATTACTAGTGTAATGTTTCAACTCTGTCAAAAAACAGTCAAGTAATGCACACTCTTTTCTCATCTGATTCAGTGAGATTTTTGATTACAATGCATAGCAGAACATTGATTTATTTTATTTACATATTTTGCAGCATAATGCTAAGAAAAGTGAGGCTATAAAAGCATAAATATATCCTTTTTTTAATTTTATTAATAAATTTGGCAATAAATGTTTTTTTTGGCTTGAGCACCTGCCTCCAAAAATCTCAGCACATGTTTTGATCAGCATCAGATCCAATTGGGATGTGGTGCTGGTCTGGTTTTAGCTTTCTGGATATTTTTTTTTTATTTCCCCCTTAAACATGATGCTGTCTCTCAACATTAAGTCCACACTTAACAAAGGAAAGGCTGCACCACAGTGTACATTAGATGAACCCTTAACAGCATTTTGGCCGTTTACAATTGACCAATATAAATTCACAGTGTCCAATTTGGCAAATTGCACAGCACTACACGGTTTACCCCAGTCCCATAAAGAAAACACCAATCAACAACAACAATAAACATGCCGGAGCATAATGTGTACGCCTGATGATGCCCCCTCATAAATGCATGCCTAGAACCAGCCCTGTAGCTCATTATGACTTGTTAATGATTAGTTTAAGAAAAGTTTAAACCATAGAACTTGAACTTCACTTAGGACCTATTAGTCTTGACGTGAGACTTGATTATAAACACTTGAGAATTACTTGTGACTTGGGAAGTAATGACTTTGTCTCCCCTCTCATACAGTCATACTTAATAAATTAGAATATGCGATCACATGTGGCTTCTTTGTCAGATTAAAAGTACCTTTTGAAAATAAAAACTTTTAACCAGGTATTTAACATACTTTTCATTAAGACCACATATCTGTATTAACAATTTTTTTTTTTATTGGGTTGAAGTAATATTCTAACCTTTTATGTTGTTTTCACTGGCTGTGAGTGAAAAATTATAAATAACAGAAATAAAAGCTTGAAAACATCTGTGTAATTAATGTATATAATGCTTTTCATTTAGTAAATTAAGTCACTAAAACAAGGGAACTTTTCAATACTATTCTCATTTATTGAATGGGTCTGTCCCACTAGCTAATTACCCTTCTAACATTTAGAGGAATTAAAGACCTTCCAGCAAGCTCATGGTAATGTGACATCTTTACTAATAATACACTTCACAAAACCTCATTTCAAAAAATTCAAACTTACCCTTTAATGCTGGATGCAACCTAATGCTCTGCAGACAAAAATCAGAAAGATACACAATACTTAATTTAATATACAGCTCCTGTTGTACTCCATGTGTATTATTTTAAACCATAAGAATTTCAACCTTCACAAATATTTGTATTTACTATCACTGATTTAAAAAACAGAAATTTATGCATAGATTTTACTAATATGGAAGTTACTATTACTACTAGTAGACAAGGCTAGTGCCAAGCCATTCATTGATTTTTTTGATTTTAAAGTTACAGAAGAATTTTAAAGTATTTTCTATGACGTACAGGGAGCCAGTGTAAGGACTTTAGAACCAGGGTGAGGTGCTCTACTGTCTTAGTTTTAGTGAGAACGAGGGCAGCAGCGTCCTGGACCAGCTGCAGCTGACTGATCGACTTTTCAGGCAGACCCGTGAAGACACTGTTGAAGTAATCAATTTGACTAAAGATAAATGCATGGATGAGTTTTTCAAGGTCCTGCTGGGACTATACTACTACTACTACTACTACTACTACTATTACTACTATTACTGTGACTACTACAACTAATAATTGATATATTTTACACATATTAACACAATTTATGATAGCAAAAAATAAAGAGGGAAACCTCGAATCTTTGTGTTATAACATTTGATTATATTGGTATTTTGTATTAGTAATTGCATTCTTTTTATATATTTTACAAACCCTTGAAAATATAAAAAATAATGATAAATAAGCAAACATTAGTATACAGTATTATTATTACGCAATTTAATTATGCAGGCATTCATGTTGCCAGTTCTGCAATCAAAACATTTTATGTTTAATTTAAAAAGTATAGAAAAAGGAACTTTTATATGGTACAATATTATAGTGTTTGGGTTTAGTATGTTCTGCTACTTAAAGTTTTTTCTGTTTTTTTTTCACTTAAAGCAATCAAGCACCAGAAATCTACCATTTATCAGAGTTAGTATAATTGCTAGATAGAATTTTATTTGAAATTTGACATTTGTGTTAAGTCTGTAAATATTCATTAAAGATGTCTGCAGCTGATTTTCTGTTTTGCGTGCGTCTTATCTTTTAAAAATGTGGTTAGCTTTTGACTGTTTAACAGTTTTTTGAATGAGAATTTGACACCAACCCAAATTAGCTTATTAATGCGTTAAAGCGATTTCAAACATTTAGCAGAGCATAGAAAGCACTACAAAGCTTGCATTGTTTTAGTTATCTGACTTGACTTTGTATTAGTGTGTGCTAAAGGGCCACATGTCAAGAAATGTGATGCTTCTGAAGCATTGATAGGGATGAAGAGCTTTAGTGGGAATTGTTATCTTTGATCACCTCAAGAGCTGTAAGCTAAACGGGCCCCGACATCCATCTTCAGAGATTTGTTTTTAACATGATTGACATGTCTACAGCCTAATATGGGGAAAGAACTAAAGACCAAATGTTTTCTAATGGCTCACAAGGTTTAACCAGTTGGGAACTGCCTCTGATACACTGACAGGGCACAGTTTGTCAGATAAAAGAACGGCACGGTTTAGAGATTTTAACCACAGGAGAGAGACAGTCTTGATCCATTTGCCCTTAAGCAGTGGGGAGCACAGTGGTTCCTTTGCCTGTGGACTGCAGGTCTGTATACCAGGTCAAATAAAATTCAGAGAAGCAAAGAGATTTGTACTGAAGTCAGGACTCAGCTGGGCTATTACAAGTACCAGTTTTAAAGTCGCTTAACACTATCTATCTATCCATCCATCCATCCATCCATCATCCGTGCAGGGTCAAGGGGTCATTGGGTGGGAGGTGGCATGCACCCTGGACAGCTTGCCAGTCTATTAAATCTTGTTTTAGATCAAATGCTAATTATGGTTTACAGCTATTGAAAACATGTGATTTTATTTATCTAGTAACTAGAATATACACTAGAATGAGAAGTAGAAAAAAAACTAACTTTTAACAAAGAAATATTTGCAGACCAATGTCCATGTACTCAACAGTATAGACACTCAAAACCCGGACTCCTTTTGCATGAATTGCTGCATCAGAAATGTGAAGCATAGAGGTAAGCAACCTGTGGCAACACAGCCCTCAAGGAAGCGTGGGTTTAGTCCACACGTTTTCCTTTCACTGAACATTCCAATATTACACTTGAATATGGTACTCTGTGAACACCCAGCCTCTCTGGCTATGACCTTTTGTCGCTTACCAACTATGTGGAGGTTGTCACTCTCTGCTAATCCTAACGCTAACTGTCAAATAATCATTCTTCTAGATGATGATGTAGGCTATTACTTTACATTTCTGTGTTAAAAGTTATTTTTTTATTGGTCATACCAGCCCTAAACTTTTAATGTTCTCATAAAGTGCATTTTAAGATTTTATTAGCTGTAAGCCTCAATTATTAAAATACAAAAGTAATAAACACTGAAAATATATCACTGTGCATACTATAACTGTATAATAAATGTGTTTTTCATTTTGAATTGAATAAATAGATTTAAAAAATAAATTTTAAAAAAGCCACACATTTTTTGGGATGTTCGTTTTTAATTAAGATACACCAATAGCTCTTGATTACATGCCTGCAATTCCAAGGAAGGACAATGAGAAAAAATTATATTTCAAGTAATTTAATCAAGGAAGTATGATGTTTCCCTTACAATCAAGGTAATGGCTGGTAAATATAGTTGTTGGATATCCTTAAATATATTTAGTGAATATTGCATCAAACTGTGGCTTTTTCCTCTTACCAAGCATCAAATGACTGTTCAACCACGGCTCTCCAGCCACCCTTTCCCTGGCTTTATAAATTGGTTATTTGCTGTGGTTATTCATCTTTCCAAGAATGTTTGGTACATTTTGTCCACTGAGAGGCATCTGTAATTTGCAGAGAACCACATGTTCTCTTTCGTATTTCGATGCTTTTGACTTTATTACACCGTTGCAGTTTGCACCTGCTCCTGGAAGCTCGAAAAAATTTCCATATTAATTGTGAGATGCACACACGGCTGTACTTGGATATTTCCTCGCAGGTATAGGCACACACAGCTGATTGCATGCAGATGACAGTCGAAACACATATCCAGCCTGATGTGGCTTCTTCAAAGAATAACACCCATCTCCTGGTGTAAAGTGCATTTGAAACTAAGTGCAAAAAACATAATATAGACTGATCTGCACTGTTTTGGTCCTTTTCAGTTGGTAACGAAGAAAGAATGATGATGAATGCTTCAATTTAACTCCATTCTGAGGTAAAAATAAGTTTTTATTGAAAATCTGCAGGTATTTTGTAGGCGATAACGTCAAATTTCATTTATTAAACAAATGAATTCCATTCATTTCAGTTAAGATTTTAAAAATCGAATTTTTTATTCATCATTGTAAGTCTACCCACACAAGCCAAGTACACAGGATTGTAATACTTGACTCCCAGAGCTGCTAATTAAACATGTGTTTTATGGCATGTCATCTCACTTAAGTCATTATCACGCATTTTTAAATCCTCTGTGTCATTTTTCAGAAGAACAAAAGCTTTGTCTTCAGAAATACTTGCTCCCATTAGATTCCACTTCACACTTTGTGTATTTATAGCAGCACTTTGCCAGTTTTCTTCCTATTTTCTGCAATTTTCTTCACAACATCTTTGAAATGCAGATGTGACTCTTATTTCACAGCCCCCCATTCCCTTTTTTCCCCTCTTGCCTCAGCAGTATACCGATTCCCTCTCACTTTCCCAACACTCCATTTCCCTGCATCAGCAGCTCAAAGGATTTTTTTAATACTTGATATGAATAATTATATTCGTGTTGCATCCTCTCAGGTACTGTGTTAATATGAAATAGCACACCTGATTTACAGCTGTTTTGCGTGAATTTTGTTTTAAATTACTATCACTGTGCACCCTGTTACCACCGTCAGGTGAAAGTTACTTATTACTGTTATGAAATGACATTTCTATTAAAAGTGAAGTCTGTCTTGCGAAGCACTATCCAGTTGCTGCCAGTATGTGTTCTCTTCCTATGAAACATGTAAGTGTTAGGATCCACAGGTGTTTGAGTTTTGGTTTTCTTTTATGTTAGTGTTTTCACAAATGATGGTGGCCGCAGTGGTAGGAGTTTGTCCTGTAAACAGTGGGTTGCCGGGTTGCCCCGCTCTGTCTGTTTTAGTTGTTGTGTCCTTGGGCAAGACACTTCAGCCGCCTTGCCTGCTGATGGTGTTCAGAGGTCTCAGTGATGCCTGTGTTTGGCAGCCTCACTTCTATCAGTCTGTCCCAGGGCAGCTGTGGCAACAAAGTAGCTTACCACTGTCAGTATGTGAATGTGTGTATGAATGGGTGGATGACTGATTGTAGTGTAAAGCGCTTTGGGGTCTCTGGGGACTTGATAAAACACTTTACGTGCAGGCCATTTACCATTTCCTTATTTCCTTGTTATTATGTTTCAATAAGTATCGCCACACTCAGCTGTCAATTTTGCCATAAGGGTTTTGCCATATTAGTTCTTTCATTGTGTTTTTAGTTTCTTTATGTTTTTTCACACATGGATTTATGCCTCCTTAGATCTCTGTTGGTCTTTTCCCCTTGGTTAAATAGAGTCTTAATTCAGCTTCCTCTGTGTTAATTAGTCTCCCTCTGACAGTCTCCCTTCTTTCCTTCTGCTTCAGCTGCTTCACATTATTCCTCGGTTAAGTCACCTGCATTCAGTGTCATTCTCCACTATTCCCTCAGTATTTGGGCTTACCGGCTGGTTATTTTTTTGCTGGATCCTAGTGATAAGCTCCCCGTTATTCTGCCCCATATATATATATATATATATATTATATATACATATACATATATATACATATATATATATATATATATGTGTGTGTGTGTGTGTGCTCCCTGCACGGCCCTGCAATGCCCTGCACCACCCTGCAGAGGCATTGTTAATGCTCTCATTGACTATAAAGGGTGCGTAATTACTGCGGAGTTTGTACCGTGGCAGAGCAGACACATACGCTGTGTAAATTTGGGGTAAACCAAATTTAATTGGCTTAATTAACAATCTGTTCATACTGCAGCTGGTGCTTCATATTATTGACTAAAAATATCACTTTGAGCTGTTTCAGAAGAAAATAAACATAACTTACCTCCGACATCTCTCAAACCTGTGTTCTTGCAATGACACAGATCGTTAAGTGATCTGTGTCATTGCAAGGACACTTTCCACTAATCAAAATAAAAGGATATAATTTTGTGTTCATTTAGAAGTTTGACATTCTTATTTACTCACCTCACTGCCCCACTGCTTATTATGGTGTAATGTATTGCGTTGCTTGCAAGAATATCACTGACAACATAGGCCACATAAACAAAATAAAAAGGATTTTGTTTGATTCATTCAGAAATTAAACATTAACCGGTTTTAATATAATCAAATTATTATTCAGTGAACATAAATGCAAACTTCATTTATCATGCTTTTTCATTTTTATAATAATTTGAAGCAGTTTTTACATGTTGAGTTAAATGTGTAAAAGATAATTGTCTAATGTTCATGTTTTAAATTAGACCTAAGGATAAACAGTATAAGTTACAATTAATAACATACAACAGTTTAGTATTATAGCGAAAAATATATGCGCATTTAGTGTCTATGAAGATCAAAGATTTTCAAGATGGCGGATGGTGCGGAGTCCTGCACAGGAGCTCCCTTCTCTAGTCGCCCCCGAACTAAACTGCAGATCTACAAGACTACTGATGGAAAGCTTATAGTATTTTCTAGTGGTCAAAATCAAGACTATGTGCCAGGAAGAGCTTGTGCTGCTTGCATCAAACGCATTCGACTTTGAGTAGATTAAGTCCTCTAGAAAAGTCCTGTTTTAACTGTGTTCCAATTCTAAGCAGCGGTACACGGCCTTCAAAGGAAATCAGAAAGCTCCAAATGCCATTAAAAGCTTTTTAAAAGTTCTGAATGAGTGTGGGGAAGCTATACCACACTTTGTCTCCTACTTCCTGGATGAGCTGCCGCCTGTGACGTTCAATAGCCTGGATGTTTCCAACTTTCTTAGCAAGATGGAGCGTTTACAGAGCGAGGTCTGTGCTCTAAAGCATATAGTGTCACGCCAAGTGGATGTTGAGGAGACATTACGTGAGGTTATCACTACCATTGACATTGGCAATGTAACGACATTTAGTGACAGGTGGTGGAGGATCCAGCAATGTGGATACGCCTGCTCCAGGAATACCCAACGCCAGTGACTTGTCATTGGCTGTGAACGTCTCTGAGGAGGTAGCGGCATGCATGGATTCTGCTCCCACAAGCTGTGTTATCGCTGATAATACGGCTTCGCCCGTGAATGGGACCTATAGTGACTACTCCAGGACTATTGGCGAGTCTGTCGTGGTGAGTGATAACCGAAACTGTACTGTAGATGCGCCCACGAGTTCACCCACATGGAACTTGGTGGTGAAACAAGGGCGGCGTAAGAGAACCGAGAGCCATCCAGCTCCGCTAAAACGCCAAGCTAAACTTGAGCGTAAAAGACCAGCACCTATTATTGGTGCTGGCGCTCAAAGCACCATAAAAGTGGTAAGAACGAAGCTTGTAACTGTCTTTGCAACTAGATTTCTTCCAGATCTCGATGATGACACACTAACGAACTATCTTAAAGGAAAACTTGGGCGTGATGTTGAGTGCCGGCGTATTGTCACTGGGAACACCAGATATAGTTCTTTTAAAGTCAGTGTGGAGTGTGAGAATGTTGCAGAAGTGTATAACCAAGGGCTGTGGCCAGAGGGTTCGGTGGTGCGCCGTTACTACGAACTACGGAATAAATCTACAACGTCTAAAGGGCCTGGTGCGACCACCTCCAGTGATTCCAGAGGGTTCGATGGAACGGCTGCAGTGAATTCCTCATAGACCAATTAATGCGTGGTATTTCTTACAATTGCCGGGGACTGCGTGTAGGTAAAACAGCTGGAGATAAAGCACGACGTCTGGTTGTGGATAGACTGTTGCAAAAATTTGATATTCTTTGTTTACAAGAAACTTTTTTATTGAAACAGGATTTGGGAAGTCTGAACTGTATTAATGACTATTTCTGTGGAGCTGGTGAGTCTACTGTGGATCTTTCTATGGGTATAGTGAGGGGGCGAATCGCAGGAGGAGTAGCCATTCTATGGCACAAAAAGCTGGGTCCAGTTTTAAATGTCATCAGAATTGGTGTTGACTGGTGTATTGCTGTGCATTTAAAAGTTGGAAACAAAGAATTTGTCATTATTAATGTCTACACACCATATGAGTGTCCTCAGAATGAAGACATTTATTTGAATAGACTTGCTTTTTTGAACTCTTTTATTGATGATCATTATTTTACCTCAGTGTATGCAGTAGGAGATATGAATGCAGATATATCTGATAAATATTCTTCATTTGCTAAACATATGCATCAATTTTGTGATGATAACAGTTTCGTATTGTCCAGTCAGCTCCTGCTAACTGCAGAAAGCTATACCTATATAAGTGAAGCTTGGCACACAACGTCATGGCTTGACCATTGCATAAGCTCTGCTGATGCCCATGCTGTTGTAAAATCAATAGAAATCTTATATGAGTATTCTATGTCAGATCATGTTCCATTTTCAATGATGCTGGATATTAAAAGTCTTCCAGAGTGGGGGGCAAATGATGCCCCCACAGTTAAGTTCAAATGGTCCAGACTATCTAAAGATGACTTATTAGTATATCATATGAAAACGGATCTTCTTTTGAGTAAAATAAGTCTTCCTCTTCAATCTATTATGTGCTCAGATGTTAATTGCAGTGATATTTCTCACTGTACTGACCTTAATACTATGTATGATGGCATTGTGGATGCTTTGTATGAGAGTACAAGACCATACCTTACATGCAAGAAAGGCAAATAACATAAGGCCAGGTTGGAATAAACATGTGGCAGGATATCATGCAGAAGCTAAATAGGCATATAAGATGTGGGTACAAGAGGTAGACCAAGAGATGGGACTCTCCTAGATTATAAAAAACCCACCAGTGCAAAATTTAAATATGCCATTCGATACATTTCTAAATGTGAGCAGAACATGAGAGCAGACTCCATGGCTGAAAAACTGCTTTGTAATAATGCCATTGGCTTTTGGAATGATGTTAGAGCCTTAAACAGGTCTGCTGCATTACTCCCCAGTGCCATAGAGGGCATATCTGGGGCTCATAATATAGCAGATCTATGGAGACAGCACTATACTGCCTTATTTAATTGTGTATAAAGTGAACCCTAAGGACTGGGAAACATTGCTAAGAGTGATGCGGTTATAATAACCCCTAGTGAAGTCCAGCAGGCTATAGTGTATTTGTGTGAGAATAAGGCAACAGGTTCTGATAGCATTACAGCAGAACATCTGAAATATGCTAGCCAAAAAGTGGCTGTGCTGCTTTCAATGTGTTTTTCTGGGTTTATGACCCATGGGAAGTTGCCTGATTCCTTATTATCTGTTACCCTTGTGCCGGTAATTAAGGACAAAACTAGTAAGTTTGGCTATTATTAAGGCTATTGGTAGCCTTAATAATTATAGACCAATAGCTTTAGCTAGCGTGATATCTAAAGTATTAGAAAAAATCTTGCTTGGTCGGCGCAATCAGTTTATTAGTACAACAGATAATCAATTTGGTTTTAAAGCCAAGTTGGGAACTGATTTCTGTATTTATGGCTTGAAAGAAGCAGCAAGAGCATATCTAAGGAAAACGTCAGTGGTGTTAATTGGGTTATTGGTTTATTGATGCCTCTAAGGCCTTTGATTGTGTCAACCACTTTAAGTTATTAAACAAATTAAAACAAAGAGGTGTTCCAGATATTATTACACAAATTTTAGTTTACTGGTACTCTAACCAGAAAATGCATGTAAAATGGGGCAATGACATCTCTGCTTCCTTTGGTGTGAGAAATGGTGTGCGTCAGGGTGGACTTCTTTCGCCTGCCTTGTTTAACTTGTACATTGTTGACCTGTCAAAAGAAATGAACCTCTGTAAAATTGGATGTATGATTAGTGATATTTTGGTCAATCACTTCATGTATGCTGATGACTTGGCTGTCCTCTCACCCAGCAGTGCAGGTTTTCAGCAGTTACTGAACATCTGCTCTGATTATGGGTTGAGTTTTGATGTGCAGTATAATGCTAAGAAAACTGTTGTACTAGTTTGTAGGACTGAAGCTGACAAACAACTTTGCTTCCCTGATTTTTTTCTGTCTGGGCAAAAGTTAAATGTTTGTTCCAAAAGTAAATATCTGGGTCACTACATCACAGACCAGCTCTGTGATGATGATGATATTTATAGGCAGTGTAGCATGTTGTACGCCCAGGCAAACATTCTGGGGAGGAAATTCCATATGTGCACTGATGAGGTAAAAATAAGTCTGTTTAAAGCTTACTGTACATCCTTGTATACAGTTCCTTCGTGAAATTTAAAAAAGCTAGTATGCAGAAGCTTAAGGTTGCTTATAATGACTCTTTGAGAATTCTGCTCAAGAAACCCAGGTTCAGCAGTGCAAGTGAGATGTTTTGTAATGCTGTTTTGTAATGCACATGTCAGAACATTCCAGGCACTTGTGAGAAATCTGATATATAAGTTTATGTGTCGTTTGTGCAGCTAATTGAACAGTCTTATTGTAATGTTTTCACATCCATCTCTTAGTGCGCTAAGATACCAGTTGGCTCTGTGGAAACATTGGTATGCAAGTCTTTTATAATTTTTTTTTTTCTCTCTTCTCTTTTTTATATGTTGTGTTGTTGTTTTCTTGTGGACCATGAGTCTGTTGAATAAAGTAATCAATAGCGAGACTTGCCTGCTTCTGCATCTGCTTTTGTCTGTGTTTTTCTCAGAGCCTCACTTTACATATCTTCCAAACTTGCAAATTATGGATTTGGTCAGCTGGTCTCTCAGCGCAATTGATAAAATTTTTTCCACGGGGAGACAGGGTAAAGGAGAACCCTCTTGCCCAGCCGGTACATTCTTCTCTGGATACACAATGGATTCCTGGCAACAGTGGAAGATTGTGTGCTTGACTAAAATGTCGGTTGAGGACGCAGATGACGTTTATATATGTGGATTTTTGATAACAGGATTTCTGCTTTTTGGAGCCGGCGGTTGCCTGACTTATCGAGTGAGTAGCAAAACGTGGGTAGCTGTTCAAAGCATCCCAAAGCTGCCTGCGATGCTGGATGGAATCTGCAGACCGATTAATGCTCAGACTGAATTGTTAAGAAAGTTAAGCCACAATCTGGATACAGTTCTTGAACAGAATCGTAGCCTGGAAGCGGGTTTTGGACTCAGAGGCGAAAGGATTTAATCATGGAGAAGGTTGTTCGCTCCAGAACTGCGGGAAAGTCCCAGAAATTTGGATATTTGGATTCCCAATTGAGAGATAACAGTAAAAACTCTTAAAGTGGTTGGAAATCCACACAACTGCTTGGACCAGAACACTTATTGTTTTTCTAAATCTGTTGCCCCTACGTGGTCTTGGCAACTTCTGCTAAGTGGCTATCGACAAAATATCTCCTGGATGTTATGTAAACACGGCGCTCTTTCCCAGCATCCCCGAACAGCTGTGACCCAGATAAGACTTTGCAGCCGATTGAGAAAACCTCCTCTCTCCTCAAGGACAATGGCGCTCTATCTCTGTTGACCGTCTAATTCTTGCACACACACTCACAGTTATATATTAGCACCCCCAGGATTCCACCGCACTCTTGCAAAATCTTTTCTTCTTGTGTGTTGCTTAGCCCTGCACCTAATTGCGTGATTTCATTACTTTTTCATAGATTTTTAGTTTTATCAGAAGGATTACCAGCAAAAACCAAACATTATTAGTATTTTGGACTATAGCTGCTCTTACACCAATGACCCAGCTTTCTTAATTAGACTACAATGGACTGTTATTATTAGTTCAACTTCAGTACCAGTAAAAGCAATATATTATTAGCACCTGAAAATGTGGATTAAAGCTGTTTTGTACTAGTGACTCAGCTTCCCTAGTTAGAATTCAGTGGGATGATAAGACTATCAATATTATCTTCTTTTAGCATAAGATGCTTTATTATTAAGAGTGGCTTGGAACCAATTTCTACAAGTAAACCCGGAAAGATTATTAATTATTATTACTCCCAAGGATTATTAGTGTCATTTGATTTGTTTTTCTGTGTCTGTATCATTGTAATGTTTTTCCTCATGTACTGCGCTTTGAGTGCCTTGTTGCTGGAAAGCGCTATATAAATAAACTTGACTTGACTTAACTTGACTTGACTAGATGGCAATAAATAGGACTAAAGTGCACATTCAACAGTTTTGGGTTAAGGTTAGTCTGGAGGGTTTTTAATTGTGTTAAGTTTATTTAAATATGTAAACTGATCAAACTTCAATTAAAAGATTTTTCACAGAACACATTCTTAAAAACACAGTTTAAGATTTATGGAGCCATTATTCTAATTGTAAAACACAAAAAGTGATATTTTAATGCTTTCTTGTAACTGGAGCACTTTGTCAAATCTGGACCACTTTTTTTTAACAGATTACAGATTATTTAAAATGCAAAATTGCATAACCTTATGTGAAAACAAAAAGGGTAATGTTAGTTCTTTGTCAAAATCTTGTCTTGTTTTTGTGAACCCAATGTCATGTATCGTCTCATGAGCTGGATGGTTCACTACGCAGCTACTGAAAAAAAGGTTTTGTATGATAAGGTTGCATGTCTTAACTGGGATGTAACGGGACAGATGGTAATCCTTACAATGTAACTGCATGCATAAAAGGCCAGAAAACAAAACATTTAATGTAGAATTCCTTTATGGTTATCAGATTTCCAATGGAGACCAGTGTCTTTGTCCTGTTGTCGTACCTGAAGCAGAATCCTTCTGTATAATGCAGTTTGTTTTTCCAGATTCCCATGTTCATTTAATATTTGTATGCAGAGTACCTAAGATCTTGACTCTCTGAAAAACAGGACTGATGGGCCAACCAATAGATGGAGAGATGTATGTGTGAAAAATGTGGGAGCAGAGTGGCAGGTTGTCCATCAGTCTTGAGGGGAACATTTCTATTGCTGTCAAATGAATCACCTCACCTTTCTATTATACATGCACAGACATTCATTATGTCAAGAACCGTATGAGAATGTAAATTTAAGACATGAAAAACTAGCTGACATTCAACTTTTAGTTTGAGTTAGTCACTATAAAGAGAAAGCCATTTTACTGGGGCACACACAGACATGCTGTGCCTCTGTCTCAGTGCCTAAGCACCAAAGGCCACAAAACAGTTTGAGGCAAGCATTACACAGGCCCCCAAAAAAATTTATTGTGATTACCACTCAGGCACATTTGAACATGTAAAATGTTGTACAGTGAGATCTGGAACCGAAAACGGACCCTACTAAAGACGGCATGTAAACACTTAGTATTAGCGAGCTGTGCAGTGGTTGTGGTCCGGGTTGTCTGTTTTTGAATTAATTTGATTTATTGTGTATTTCTGTACAATTGGCAATAATTTAAACACGTTTTCTTGTAAAGTGCCTTAACATTTGCTGCGCATTGCACTAAATAAATAAAATTCAAAACTTACATGAAATTATTTAAAACACAGCAGCAATTAATAAAAGCAGATGAAAGTCTCACTTTTCTACACAATACAGTCTGTTTTTTATTCTTGAACGTTTAGCAGGACTATGTTATTGTAGCTGTTAAAAAGTTATTTTGTCATGTCACTCACTCAAGCTTTCTATCCACATTTCTTTGTCTCACATGTAGTTTGGTTCTTTATACAGCACCCCTTACAAATAAAAATCACAAGGGTGCTTCAAAATAAAAAATATATATAATGCAATAAAAAACTGAAATAAAAACTAATTAAAACCAATAAAATAAATGGACAGAATAAAAGTATATCATACAAAATAACTAAATGCTTGTCTGAACAAAAGTCTTTAGCTACCTTTTATTTCCCCTTGCAAATATATGGATGTTTTTTCCACAGATTTTCAACTAGATACAAGACTGGTGATTGACTGGGACATTTAGCAGTTTTACTTTCTTTTGTTTAAATGAATTAGGAGTTTCTTTGTCTGTGTGTTTGGGACTAATGTCTTGCTTTGTAATTCACACTGGTTTCAGTTTCAGTTTCTCATCAACAATGCCCTGGAAAATGGTCAAGCATTGATTTGGTCTTGGACTTGGTCTTGCCTCCATCAGAGTTCTGGTCTTGATCTTGATTCTATCTCAGGTTAGGTAGCCATACTAATACTATGACAACACTATTAACTTTCAGCTATTTCCAGCACCTTTTCTGGTTTTCTTCAGGAAAAGTAGCAGGGTTCACTCAAATCTTTTTTGGTTTTGCCATTAAGTAGCTACAGATCCATTTGACACATTTCCACTACAGAGGTGTTTTTTTGAGGAAAAAAAAATGTTTTCTGCTTTAAACAATTAGAAGTCACTGTGCTTTTACATACACTATGTCTTTATCCATACAATGTCTCGCAAAGGTTGGCATTTTTCATGTTTTGTTGCCTCACAACCTGGAATTAAAATTGATTGTTTGAGAGTTTGCACCACGTCATGTACAGAACATGCCTACAACACCAAAGATGTATTATTATTTATTTTTTTGTAAGGCAAACAACAAATAGGGCAAAATAACAGAAATATTCAGGGTGCATAACTGTTCACCCCCCCTAACATCTGTACTTTATAGAGCAATTACATCTGAAAGTCGCTTTGGATAAATCTCTGTGAGCTTGCCACATCTTTCCCATTCCTCAGGGCAAAACTGCTCCATCTCCTTCATGTTGGATGGTGTTCCCTGGTAAAAAGTGATTGTCAAGTCTAACCACAGATTCTCTATTGAATTGGGTGACTAGGCCATTCCAACACATTTAAATGTTTTCCCTTAAACCACTTGAGTCTTACTCTTGTAGGAATGGGTACCTCCGTTTTAGTCTCAAATCACAGGCAGACTGATAAAGGTGCTGCTCAAGAACATCCCTGTCTTTAGCACCATTAATCGTTCCTTCAACCCAGACCAGTTTCCCAGTCCCTGCTGCAGACAAACAGCTGCCACTACCATGTTTCACTGTGGGGATGGTGTTCTTTGGGGTTTTGGGATGTGTTGGGTTTGCACAATACGTAGTGTTATCCATGGTGGGTGAAAAGTTTAATTTTTGTCACATCTGACCAGAGCACCTTCACCAATGAAATTAGGGAGTCGCCCACATACCTTTTCGCAAACTCAAAACATGCCTTGTTATTTTTAATGCTAATGGATTTTTTCTGGCCACTCTTCCTTAAAGCCCAGCTCTATGAAGTGTACGGCCTATTATGGTTCTATGGACAGATACTCCAGTCTCTGACACTCCTTCAGGGTTGCCTGTGCTCCCCTTCTGATTAATGTCCTCCTTTCCTGGTATGTGAGTTTTAGTAGACAGCTATCTCTTGGCAGGTTTGTTGTGGTACCATGTGCTTTCCATTTGAAGATGATGGATTTCATGGTGCTCCAGGGGGATATCAAAGATTTCGATATTTTTTTGTAACCCCACCCTGACTTGTACTTCTCAACAACTTTGTCCCTGACTTTTTTGGAGAGCTCCTTAATCTTCGTGGTGTGATGCCTCTTGCTTAGTGGTGTTGCAGCCTCCTGGTTCTTTCAGAAATGATGTGTTTATACTGACAGATCATGTGACCTAGACTTAGACTGCACACAGGTGGACTTAATTTCATTAATTATGTTATGATTTGTGGGTGTTTTGGGGTTTTTGTTGATCTTATTTACAGTTGAAGTTTTGAATCATGCTTCTGTTTATTATTTTCCTGGTCATGTTTTAGTTTTTGTCTTCTAGTTCATGTTTTGTCAAGTTTGGTTTTTGGATCTGGTTATGCTTTAGTTTCATGTATTTTCTAGTTATGTTTCTATTAGTTTGTATTCAAGAGTCTCTGTTTTGCACCACTCACGTTTTGTTCTCTCCTGTCTGTTGTTTTGATTATTAAGCTGACAATATTAATTAATATTTAATATTAATATGTTATCAAATAATATTTCGGTCTGGACAAGGGTTGTCCTGTGAATACCAGCCCAGTAAGGCGATGGTATTTGGACAAAATAGAAAGGTGTGAGCCAAGCTCTGACATTATTGAACAGCATAAACTCTGCAGACACATGTAATGAATTCACACAATTTCTTAAAATACAAGAATTTATTAACAAAAATAAGTCAACTCAAAGTCAAACATATTTCAATCAACAAACTCTTTGCTATGCTAAAACAATCCAACTACCAAGCAGAATTAAAGAATAAGGAAGACTAATGGGCTATGTACAATATAAACAAGTTGATTAAAGATGGTTGAAACCATGACCAAAAGAGTGATGCAACATTACCATGCAATGTTTATGTTTGAGAACCAAGGATTATCTTGAAGAATCTGGAAATGAAGTTAAGTTAGTCTTGGAACCAACTTAGACAATATTTAGCAAACGTTTAGACAACCATTCACAATGCAAGATCAGATAAAATATTATTTTATCAAAATAATGTTTTCAAGAATGATCTGCTGAATAAAACCAACCTTCTGGATGAATAATTTCTCAATGGTGTCTAATTAGTTGCCTTTATTTATTAAAATAATATTTGAAGAAATATTATTAAGGGAATATTTGGAAAAGAGCCAAATCTTTCTGGAGAAATGGGGCTTAATGGTGTTTACTTAGTTATCAGATTTAGTAAAATAATGTTTAGAGATTATTATTCACTAACTTGAAAACTAAACCTTCCTGTTAAATATTCTGTAGCGAACACGTGTTCTAAAGCTGCTAGCAGTTAAGCCAACAAAGGAGGCCGATAGCTTAGCTTAGCACCAGAACCAAACACATACCTTTAAAATACCAGGGTCAATAAAAGGGTTAAAATGCATAAGCGTGGACGTTATGAGCAACCTTCTGTGTTTAAAATCACCCTTTAAATAAAGTTTGTCTTAACTTTAAAAACACACAAACACAGAACACAAACTGAGCACGTGTGCTGCAGATAGCCTGCTAGCACTAAGATAGCAGTTTCACACAAACAAAACCAAACTTCATAAAATGAAAAACGTTTAGATCATTTCATCCTAACTGTTATTCTATTATTCACTTTGCCCAAACCTAACCTCTGACCATGCTGAGGAAAAAATGTCCGGGGCGGCGAAGTTTGAAGAAACGTCAACAAGCGGTTGGCCTTCGGCTAACCTAACGAAGCTGTGGGTGGGCGGCCCGTTCTGTCGGCCGGCCAAAACTGCACGTTACCGGTGATGCGGCTACTCGTCGTCCTTCTCTCAGGCAAGGAAAACCACTTCACTCGGGTTGTAGAGACCGTGTCTCTGCTGGGGACTTTACTGGGACACCGTTGCTTCAGCAGGCCTCGGAGAGAAAGTCAAGCCAGGCGTGTACCTTAATTCCCATTTTCTGAATGAATACTGGGTACACAAACAGTTATTCACTCATACTTATCTTTGCATATGATCGGGGATCATATGAGACTCTTGGATCCAGTTTGAAGAGATTATGTCTTTTTGCCAGCAAAAAGACTTGGGCGCGCTGTGTCTGCTCCTGGTCCGATGGTCAACCGGCTTGGAGAGATCGGAGCATTGGAAAGGGGGTGCTTTTATACAGCCAGTGGCATCATGGGAAATCCGCTGATACCCCCCTTTCCTAAGTTGTGCTGGAAGTAGGTTAATGCAATTTGTTTTGAAAATTCCAGAAGAGTCCGTACCGGAGTTTAATGTTGAAATCCATGGCTTAGGGTTTCAACACTGTTAATCAACTTTATTCGGTTCACCTGCACTAAGCAAATCTGTCTCCTCGCTTCACCTGGTTACGCTCCATATATACACCTCTGTTCTGTTTATTCCACGCAGAAACATTTTTCACGATCATGCTCATGTCTTGTTTTTCAAATCATGCTATGCCTGTCTTGCCTGCCCGTTTATTGTTTTGTTCACGCCAAGCCTGTTTTTCTCTGCCTGTCCATGCCTGCTTCTACCTCCACCTGTGAGTGAGTTTTTGTGTTTTTCAAAAGATTAAATCTGTTCACTTACCATCATGCTGCCTGCTCGTCTGCATTCTGGGGTCCTGCACTAATCCTGACAAATTATGTAACTTTTGAAGATTGGTTGCACCAGAACTTTTTACTGACTTCATAGCAAAAGGGGTGAATACCATATGCACATGCCAATTATACGTTTTTTTATTTTTCAATTCTGTTTTTAGATTTTTATCATTTCACTTCACCAACTTCACAGACTCTTTGTGCAGGTCCAACACATAAAATAAGAATTAAAAACATTTCAATTAGCAACTTTTTTGTGTGAGAAAAGTACATTTTGAAATTACTCACCTGCTTTGAAAAGCAATGGGAATGCCAGTTTTGATTTATGCCTCAGACTTGCAACATTTTCTATCTCTAAAACATGAAAAAATGTTGCTTTTAAAAGAAGAAATAAAGAAGTGTCAAGAAGCAGCAGAGGAACATTTTTTAAAGAGATTTCTTTCAAAACAGGAAAGAAATTCAGCAAAGGCACATAAAGCAATAGTACTAAAGAAAAAAAATCACTTGTGAAAGGCATTCTGTAAAACCTCCTCTTCACTGTTCACCTCTAAAATGAGGATGACACCACAACATGAATAATTTGTGAAACTGGCAGCCCACAAGGCTCATAGGCAACACAGTAAACACAGTTACATTTCCATGCTTCTTAGTAATTTTCAGTAATTATCATCTCAATAGTGCACACGCGATAGGTTCATCTGGGGAGTTGAGTCAACAAAAATCCAAGAGACTGAGTTTGTTGGGGTGAAGGGTTAGGTTTCTGAGGGTTGATAAATAACCTAATCTTACACATCTAAACAAAAGGTACTATATAGAATAGAATAGAATAGAATAGAGTCAAATCGAATAGAATGGAATAGAATCTTTTTTTGTCAATGAATGATCTTTCTGAATTGTAGGCACACTGTTAATTGCTCTAAGAGATATAATTTACAATAAGTATTACATCTGGATATGAACAAATAGTTGCTACTGTTGCCCTGATCAATATATATTTAAGGCTGATATTTTATTCATATCAATTATATATTTTTTGATTTAAAAAAAATCTGTTTATGAATATCAGAATCAGAATCAGAATCAGAATCAGCTTTATTGCCAAGTTTGTACATACAAACAAGGAATTTGACTCCGGTACACTTTGCTCTTTGGTTTTGTTTTTGCACTACAGAATATACATATTTACAATGTACAATATACACATATATAAATAAAAAGGTGCATTTGCAACATCTGTATGCTGTTGTTTTGTATTTATTGAATGTTCAACAGAGAAACAGCCTGGGGGAAGAAACTGTCTCTGTGGCGGCTGGTTTTTGTGAACAGCGCTCTGTAGCGTCGGCCTGAAGGCAGAACTCTAAACAGTTTATGTGCAGGGTGTGTGGGGTCTGCAGAGATTTTAGCAGCTCTTTTTCTGACCCTAGACCTGTATAAGTCTTGGATGGAGGGAAGGTCAGCCCTGATGATTCTCTCTGCAGACCTGATTGTTCGTTGCAGTCTGGACCTGTCCTGTTTTGTGGATGAACCGAACCACACGGAGATGGATGAAGACAGAACAGACTGAATGATGGCAGTGTAGAAGATGACCAGCAGCTCCTGTGGAAGGTTGTACTTCTTAAGTTGCCTCAGGAAGTACAGTCTCTGCTGGGCCTTCTTCCGAACAGTGTCTATGTGTGAAGACCATCTCAGGTCCTCAGAGATGGTGGTTCCTAAGAACCTGAAGTGATCCACAGCCGACACGGTGTTGTTGAGGATGGTGAGGGGGGTGTATGGAGGTGGTGTTTTCCGAAAGTCCACCACCATCTCCACAGTCTTGAGTGGGTTGAGCTCCAGGCAGTTCTGACTACACCAGTGTACCAGCCGATCCACCTCCTGTCTGTATGCAGACTCATCACCGTCCTGGATCAGTCCAATGACAGTGGTGTCATCTGCAAATTTCAGGAGTTTCACGGACGAGTCTGCTGAGGTGCAGTCATTTGTGTACAGGGAGAAGAGGAGTGGGGATAGAACACACCCCTGGGGGGCACCAGTACTTATTGATCTGGTTCGGGGAGAAGATGCTCCCCAGTCTCACCTGCTGCTGTCGGTCCGTCAGGAAGCTGTTGATCCACTGACAGGTGGAGGTTGGGACGTTGAGCTGAGTGAGCTTCTGGTGGAGGATGTCTGGTATGATGGTGTTGAAGGCCGAGCTGAAGTCTACAAACAGGATCCTGGCGTAGGTCCCTGGGTGGTCGAGGTGTTGCAGGATGAAGTGTAGACCTAAGTTAACAGCATCATCTGCCGACCTGTTTGCTCGGTACGCAAACTGCAGGGCGTCCAGTAGAGGGCCTGTGATGTCTTTCAGGTGCTTCAACACCAGCCGCTCAAAGGATTTCATGACCACAGACGTCAGGGCTACAGGCCTGTAGTCATTTTAATCCTAGGATGGTGGGTTTCTTGGGCACTGGGATGATGGTGGATCGTTTGAAGCAGGAGGGGACCTCACACTTCTCCAGTGACTTGTTGAAGATCCGGGTGAAGATTGGAACGAGTTGATTTGCACAGGCTTTCAGGCATGATGGGGAGACGTTATCAGGTCCTCCAGCTTTCTTTTTTTCATGCGCTGAAAGAGCTGTTTACATCTTCCTCAGAGATCTTTAGTGCAGGCAGAGGATCTGAAGGTAGGGTGTTGGTTGCTTTGCTGGTCGAACCTGTTCCTGAATGGGATGTGGAGGAGTTGGTTTGAGGTGTGAATGGCTTCTTGTCATGTCTGCAGTAGAAGCCATTCAGACGGTTGGCCAGGCGAGGACATTGTTCAGGAAGGGTGGTGGGGCTTCTGTAGGCAGTCAGGTTTCTCAGACCAGTCCATACAGCCGAAGTGTCACCAGTAGAAAGGCTGTTTTTCAGCTTCTCACTATAGCTTCTATAGAATATAGAACTATAGAATATAGAATATAGAACTATAGAATATAGTTTTTATATGGCATTTAAATCCATTTAAAAGTCATCAACAAAACGATACGAGTTAGTATGCCAATTTTCAGTTTTTGTGAGTAATTTGTTGAATATATTTTTCTCATTTCACTTTCATTTCATTCCAACTTAGTTTTTTTAGTGCAGATCCCTCAAATAAAATAAGATTTTAAAACATTTAAACAAATAGGAACAACTTTTATCAACTACAAAGTCAACACAGCCATCTACCAGCAAATTTTTGTGCACTTGCCAAGAGAGCATGGCACCTTGATACAGTAATTCATGCAAAAGGACCCTCGACCAAATATTGAATGTATAGACTATATGGACATGGTCTTCAGGGGCTGATATTTCTGTATTAAAAGCTTTTTTAATTGAGCTTATGTAGTATTTAAATTTTCTGATAAACTGAGTTTTGGGTTTTAATCAGCTACAAGCCCTAAAGGTCAAAGTTAAAAACAATTCAAATCACTTGTGTGTAATCAACACACATGTAAATTTCACTTTTTAAGTTAAATTACTAAAATAATTTAACTTTTTGATGACATTCTTATTTGATGATGCACCTATGTAGTTCAATTCAATTCAATTCAGTTTATTTATATAGCTCCAATTCACAACACATGTCGTCTAAAGGCACTTCACAAAAGTCAGGTACATACATTCCAATTAATCCTAATCATTGAACAGTGCAGTCAGATTCAGTTATTTATTCAAATTGGATAAAAGGTTTTTTCTGTCTAAGGAAACCCAGCAGATTGCATCCAGTCAGTGACTTGCAGCATTCCCTCCTCCTGGATGAGCATGTAGAGACAGTGGAGAGTCACTGGCGTTGACTTTGCAGCAATCCCTCATACTGAGCATGCATGTAGCGACAGTGGAGAGGAAAAACTCCTTTTTATCAGGAAGAAACCTCCAGCAGAACCAGGCTCAGTGTGAGCGGCCATCTGCCACGACCGACTAGGGGTTTGCGAGAACAGAGCAGAGACACAAAGAGAACACAGAAGCACTGATCCAGAGACAGGGCCATGTGGATCATTGGTAGAGGGTGAGCATTAAGTTGTTGCCAGCAGAAGCTTGGACAATGCCCCTCTCCAGAAAGGTGTCACAGGTAGACACAGAGTCAGGCCAGGTGTAGCTTCTAGAAAGAGAAAAGAGAGAGAACAAAGTTAAAAGCTGAAATAACAGCAAATAATGCAACATTGGAGAGTAGTGTGAGAATGTATCAAAGAGGGTGAAAGTGGTCATTATGTCCTCCAGCAGCCTAAGCCTATAGCAGCATAACTACAGAGATAGCTCAGGATAACCTAAGCCACTCTAACTATAAGCTTTATCAAAAAGGAAAGTTTTAAGCCTAGCTTTAAAAGTAGACAGTTTGTCCATCTAGAGCCCTGATGGCCATTGTTATACTAAAAACCACAACGATTGGGATACCTTTCTCTGTCAGATTGAATATAACCATTGGACAAAAAAGGGGTCATACAGGTAGCAGAAATGGAGGGTGTGTTTGCACCTCAACCATAACTGAGCCGGTTTAGGCTAAACCTGACTCCCCCTTACTCCATCCAACAGGGAGGGAAGAAGACGGAGGTAAAAATAAGGAAGATAGCTCAGGATAACCTAAGCCACTCTAACTATAAGCTTTATCAAAAAGGAACGTTTTAAGCCTAGCCTTAAAAGTAGACAGGGTGTCTGCCTCACGGACTAAAACTGGGAGCTTGTTCCACAGGAGAGGAGCCTGATAAGTAAAGGATCTGCCTCCCATTCTACTTCTAGAGACTCTAGGAACCACCAGTAAACCTGCAGTCTGGGAAAAAAGTGCTCTGTTAAGAACATATGGAACAATCAGATTTCTGATGTATGATGGAACTAAATCATTAAGGGCTTCACATGTGAGGAGGAGAATTTTAAATTCTATTCTGGATTTAACAGGGAGCCAATGAAGGGAAGCTAAAGTAGGGGAAATATGATCTCTCTTTTTAATTTTCATCAGAAGTCTTGCTGCAGCATTTTGAATCAGCTGAAGGCTTTTAACTGCATTTTGTGGACATCCTGATAGTAACGAATTACAATAGTCCAGCCTTGAAGTAACAAATGCATGGACTAGTTTTTCAGCGTCACTCCTGGACAGGATATTTCTAATTTTGGCAATGTTCCGGAGAAGAAAGAAGGAAATCCTAGAAACCTGTTTAATATGGGATTTAAATGACATGTCCTGGTCAAAAATAACACCAAGGTTTTTTACTTTATTATCGGAGGTCAGTTTAATGCCATCCAGGTTAAGTGATTGATTAAGCAGTTTCTTTTTTAAAGACTCCGGTCCAAACACCAATGGTAGTTCCCTACCATCTGGCAAAAGAATTGGCAAAAGCTGACAAAAGGTAACCCTCAAAGTATCAAGGAATTACAGTAATTATAGATACACTTCAAGTGAGCTAAAGACAACCAGAAAGTTTTTTACATCTTAGAAACAGGAGGTAAACTAAAACTAAAAGCAAAACATGTAATTTTTTTTACAAAATAATAGACAGTAGAAAAAAAAACATAAAAATGCAAAGTTAAAGTTTAACAAAACAAGAGACAGACTGAATTGCTCACATTTAGTAGTATGGTGGATACTACTGGGTTTCCTAGAATCTTTATAAAGTAATTTAATTATTTAATGGTTCAGTGGAGTCTAATAGCAGAGAGACATGAATAAGAGAAAGGTAATAATTTGCTTCACTATGGATTGTTGACAGTGTCCTTCCAACAGTTTTATCCTACATGTCTGAGAATAATTTTTTTTCAAATTATTATAATTTTTTAACGATTTTTAAGTTTTGAGCCGTACGTCATCCTTTTATTTTCTGTTTCCAAGTAGTTCTATTATTTTTCTTTTCCCTTTAAACCTAATTGCCCTACTTTCTCCAAAATCTGCACGATTGTTTGAATATAGCTGGATCACTAAATATTTAGAGAACCTGATATTAGTGTAAAGACAATCATGACTGTAATGCACTCTTAGTGCTGCTGTAATTCCATCCATAAATCCAAGGTTGAATTGCTGGGGCCACAGTGTTTCACACATCATGTTTGCAGTAGGATGTTTACGTCTGCTGAATTCCTCTGTAAGTTTCTGTGCTGGCACCATCAGTTTCAGCCCTACTATATAGAAGGAAACACCACCAAAATTTCCATGAGTTTATCTGTAGCATGAACGATGAGGGGTGTGTCAGTACAGTTAACTGCAGAGCATGCCATCCTGTGCAATAATTTCAACCTCGTGCAATAGTTTGTGCACAATTCTTGGGTCTAAATGATGTGTGCAAATCATGTTCACAAAATCCAAAAGATGTCTGTTTTTTGCTGATCACACTGAGTTGATCATAGCAAGGTACACAACACTCAACGTTTTTACAAGTCATGCTGCAAGTATTGTAAAATTATCTTATACATCTTTTCAGCTGTTGCTGCATTTTCTTCCTACTCCTTCAGGCCCCATCACTAAATATGGGGCCTGGATTCTCTTTTACAGCTTCAAAAATGCATCTTGCACTGCAATTGCAGCCTAAAGAACTTGCAATTTCCTTTTGGTCACTCAGCAATGAGCCTATATGCAATTTGGAGGTATGCCTACTTCTCCCCCAACATGGGGCCTTATACCACATGGAGAGCAGTTCATATAAATTTCTTTGTCAAGGGACCTAATAAGAACATAGTATGTGTTGGCATGAAGATTATTGGTTATTCAGATTGTATGTTGGAGCTGGTTGGTGAGAACTTTTGGTTTTGGCCACACTAATGTTGTAATGTGATGGTCAATGCCAAGAATGTTATTATTACTTACCTGGTGTACCACCAATGCAATGTGAGTATGATGTGTTTGGTACCATGACCTGAGGGCAGCACAGCTGATCCTGCTTCAGATCCTCTGATGTAAAATGCAGTGTTGCATGGAAATTTAATGCCTGCTGATTTGGGGAACTCTCACATTTCATCACACATAACATGGAGTATGCTATCCTCCAGACAGATCTCAGAACACCTTTTTCCAAGATCTTGCAAAAGTTTGAAGAAAGGTTTATTATCTCTAAAGTGGTCTTGAGCAAGGTTTGCCCAAGCAGACTGAATTTGATCATTTTTTAATTGACATTAGCTGCTTTTTGGCCACACTTTTAGAAGTTGGTAAAAAACCGGGGTCATTGCATCAGAAAATCCTGGATGTTTACCAGCCAGAAATACTATTCAGAAAGTTGCTTTTCTTATGAGTTAAAAGAAGTGCAGACTAATATTTTTGGATTGTAAGATGTATTGAGACACTAATAACACTCACATGAGCAGTCAGTCAGTCAGTCATTTTCTACCGCTTATTCCATAGTTGGTCGCGGGGGAGCTGGTGCCTATCTCCAGGAGTCTATGGGCGAGAGGCAGGATACACCCTGGACAGGTCGCCAGTCCATCGCAGGGCAACACACAAACAACCATGCACACACTCATTCATACACATAAGGGCAATTTAGAGTGACCAATTAACCTAACAGGCATGTCTTTGGACTGTGGGAGGAAGGCGGAGTACCCGGTGAGAACCCACGCATGCACGGGGAGAACATGCTGCAAGGCAACAGTGCTACCAACTGCGCCACCGTGCAGCCCCACATGAGCAGTATATCTAGCTAATGGAAAAACAACATGGTATTGCAGCTGGCAGTACAAGCTGTATGTGTTAAAGAGTTTGAATATTTGGGATGTCTAGAAGTGGTTGGTGTGCAGTCCTATGTTAATCCAGTCTGTATAGTCAGCACCACACTTTAAAATTTCCACTCATCCTACAGATTCCAGACATTAGAAAAAGTTGCAGACAATCCAATCTTTATGAAAGCTAAAATAAGCTGAACCTAAAAGCAGCTGTACAAAAATGAGTCGTGAATTTAGTGTGGAGGTGTAGAGCAGGTTTTTACCTCCCTGTCATTTCCTTCATTCTTCAGACTGAGTGCAAAGTGAGGGTGTTTAGGAGATTGCTGGGGCTTTACTGTGGGGCTCAAATATTTGTGTATGTGTTTACATTGGTTAGTGAATATGTCTGTTTGTGTGAGTCCATGTACATGCAAATGTGAGTGTGGTCATTCCCTAGAAAGCCACTGTTTGCTCAATAACACATACACTGAGACAACATCCAATAGGCCCCATGGCCTAATATCAGCTAATGTCAGAGAGGCTTATAGCTGACCGCCTGCTGTTTTACTGGCGAAGGCGAGGGGAAAGAAATGGAAGAAGGAGGCAGTGATAAGCATTCTGAAAGAAAATTTATAGAAAAATAAATGAAAGTAGAAAAACGTTATATCAAAATAGCCAAGCTAAGCAAACGTTTTTGGAGGGAGTAATTATTTGGAAATCCAGAGAAGTAAAGAGATAACAGTTATGCAGCAAATTAGTTTTTTAACAGTGCAAAACTGTCAAAAAAGAGTCAGCGGGATGTAGATATTTAGCTGTGTGATGAAGGAAAGAGACATGTGGTCCCTCTTGTTGTTGCGTTAACCAAAATGCAGCCCCCTTTTTATCCTGCTATAGGCTGTATTTCCCGGTTTAACAATAAAAAAATTAAAAATTGCATGCTGAGTGTGAGTGGAACGTCTGAGTCGAAATGTGCACAAAACAAAAACTACTGTATTTTTTCTGATGGTCATGAATTATGTATTATTTTCTGTTACTTTGAAAAAAGTATATTTATTTCAGTAGCAGTTCATGTTTGCGTGTTCTGCTACGGGGGCGTATTTCATCACTGATGAAGCCAGAAAAAGAAGAATTCTATCATGTCCCAGACATTATTAGAGAATTTTACGTTGTTTTTTCTAATCCCTACATCATATGTTTTCCATTCTAATTAGAATTTATTGCAAGTTATAGGCTTGCCATTCTCAACCTTGTTAACCCTCACAGCATTGTGATTTTGCTGATGTTTAATATAAATTGCTCAAAAAAGTTCAAGGAATGATCTGAAGACATCAGACCTCAGTTGAAAAAAAAACATGTTGGATATCCATATTGTTATGCAATAGGTAATATAGGACAAAAGGATGCCACATCGTTTGATGAAAATGAAAATTATCAACCCACAGAGGGGCTAAACTCTGCATATGTTGACACCACAGCATTTTGCACCATAACAAGGGTGCAAGAATAATCTAGCCTTAGCTTTTATATGTAGAATATTATGTAGACTAGGTTGTGATTTAAAAAAGTAATATGTGTGCCTACACCTGATTTGAGACATATAAAGTGATGGTGACGAAAGACAAAATAAAGATTTATCTAGGTTTTATCTTTGTCATATATTCATATTTTTTGCTATGTATATTGAAAATGTGCGAGTGCGCTGATGAGACATCAACAACCCTCATATTAAATTAGAAATTAGTGTTGCCCTCATCTGATGGTTTGAACAATACAATTTTTTGGCTGCAATTCAGCAGGTCTTTGGCATGAACAAATAGATTTGGGATTTCTTTCTAGGACTGCAGCATGAATGAATCAGTAGAGGAAGTACTCTATAACACTGAATGCAACATAATCCAGCCTCTCATTACTTTAATTATAGTTACACAAATTTCTGAAAGGCTGATATAGCACATGTTTCAGACTCAGTTTCAAAATGTTAGGTTTTTTATACACAGAGGAAGATATTAAAAAATCTTATGTAATGCCTACTAATAGGAAAAACTGCTGAGCTGACAGTTGTTCAGCAGAAGCTCCATGTTAGGGTAAGCCACAAAAGGTTATTGCTAAAGATGCTGGCTGTCCACAGAGTGCTGTCTCGAAGCATAATAATGGAAAGATTAGTGGAAGAAAAATGTTGAAAAAAGAAGAGGGAGATTAAGCTTCTGTTAGTGCCGCAACAGCCACCCTCTACACTTGTATCCAGGATGGTCTACATTCATATTTGTTGTGTTATGCCATTTCTGTACCAGATACAACAGGCCCCTCACTTGTAGATACATTGCAGATCACTTCATGTGCCCCTATGCTGACAAACTTTATGGAGATGACTATTTCATTTTCCAGCAAGACTTGGCACCTGCCCCCACCACCAAAAGTACCAGTACCTGGTTTAATGACCATGGTATCCCTGTGCTTGATTGTCCAACAAACTTGCCTCTATATAAATAATTTATTATGTATTGTCCAGGAGAAGATAAAGACACCAAACCCAACAGAGCAGAAAAGCTGGTATTCTAGCTGCCTGAACACCCTAGCAGAGCCACAGAATGATGCCCTTCATGCCATGCCACACAATGCAGTAATTTTTTGCAGGTTGTTCAAAAGGAGCCTAAATCAAGTCTTGAGTGCCTATGATACTCCGGGTATGGAAATCATTTCAACTTGGTCAAGATTTCTGCAATTAAGAACTTCTTTTATAATTAGACCCTTGTGATATTTAAATGTTCTGGGGAATCTTTTGGTTTTTATTGCCTTTAAGCCATAGTCAATAAAATCAATAGAAAGAAATGCTTGAAATATGTAACTCTCTCTTTGTTTCACTTTTTGAATAGAAATACTGAAATAAATCAACTTTTTAATCATATTTTAATTTATTCAGACAGATCTGTTTTAACCATGGCAAAAATCTGTTTAGTTATTTGTTTGATTGTATAGAATTAAATTTTTCTATCCATTTTTAGGAGTCTCTCAGTGTAGACTTTTTTGTCTAGTGTCTCCTTCAGTGTTGTGGAAAGAGGACTCTTATGGCTTGAACGTTTTGACAATTTCAGTGCAGTCTCAGTTTGGATGTATGCCAGGATACATTAAAAATATTGGAGATTTCCTGTATCGACTTGGTTTTTAGTCATTGTCACAGTAATTCATCCATCCAGAAAACATGACCAGACAAGCGGAGAGAAAGAAGAGAAACAGATTCTCTCCTCCCAGACAATTCAGCCTTGGCTTTATCAAAGCAAAAATCATTTTTTTTTAAGCCAGAGCAAAAAAAGCATTAATGTAGACATTAGTCCCACTGTTATCTCTTTACTTCAACTGGTGGAAATAAACATTAAACAAAATAGTCAAATGCATATAGTAGTTCATTAGTAACTTAAGTTCTTTATATCTTTGAAGAAATTTAAAAAAGTATACCATATATGGGCAAGAAATTCATTACATAGCAGCTGTGCTACTTCAAAACTGAGTGGCTAATTCATCACTGAAATGAAAGTTCAAATTTAATTAAGAGCCTTTCTCATTTCACAGCCAAAGTTTAAAATGTAAAATAATTAACACCATAACCATGTTTATATTTGTTCTAAATCTGATCTCAAGTCTTCCTCCAACTTCCATGTTCAGAACTGAAGTAATTCTTTAACATTCTGGAATGGGTTTGTATACCGTTATTATTGAGGTAATGCTGTGACACAGGTGTGCAAGTCTGATAAAATCACTTGCATTTGTTGCCTCAGTAAATCAATAAGAAACTGAGAAAATTTTAAATAGTGAGCATCAAAACACCTCAAACTGTGTAGGAGTGGTCTCTGAAGCTATGAAGAATATTTTTGTTATCGCGAGTGTTTTAGGTGTTAAACAGTTTTAAGTGATGGTAAAGCAGTTAATTGAAATTTGTAGATTGTTGTTAAATCCAAAATTACAAATAGTAGGAAATAAATTTTAGTATTGCTTAGGGAACACCAGAATGACAACAGTTTTATTTATTACCAGATGCAACATCCTCCACATTTATTAGCAGCCCAAGTAAAACTTTGTAAAAACCCTTACAGTAAATCAATCTTTTGTTTCAGCAGCATAATCTCACACAAAAGAAAGTGGAAAAATCTAACCATCAGTTTGAGTGAATTTAATTTTAACAAAATTACTAGTGTCACACTTACTGACAGCCCTAGCATTCCATATAAGTAAATGTAATGAAAGCATTTTTATTTTTATGTCATGCTTTAAAATGTAGTCAGTGTTTAGAGTAAAATTTCATAGGTAGTCTAATAATTCCTGTTTCCCTCAAATGAAAATATGACTTTACAAATCAACCTATTTCAAGAGCCCATTTTGTTGAACAATGACCCATGTTTATCTTGCCACCATGCACTTTGAGGAGAATGGTAAAGGAGGTAAAAAAATGTCAAAATGTTCCTGGAAAGGGCTACACACACCATGGGAGTATGTTGGAGTGTCAGTGCTGCTGAAAAGATCGTATACGCAAATGCTACTATATTCCGGCTCCTGTTGCTGCTCTTCTTCTGCGCTGCTTTGGTAGTAGTTCTTCTATGGTTGTAATGTACCACTGTTTCTGGTGGGAAAATTATACAAAATGAATTAGAAAAGTTTCATTTTTGAGATCACAAAATGTATATATGACCAACAATATTATTTTGAAGACAATGGCGAAAAAGATACTGCATGGTGTAAGGATTATGATTATTGATTAATTAATATTTATCAAAATTATAATAAAAAAAAATCATGATTCCGAAAAATTATTTTCTTAACCAAAATTATTACTTACAAATAGAAATCAGAGATGCACTCTGGTGTTGTGATTATGGGCTCAAAGCACTTAATTACAATTAGTTAATTATCATTATTAATTGATAATTATTAACCAAAACCACTAAATGTCACTGTTTAATCAGCTGCTCCACCAAATGGTTGTCATAGTTCTGACTGCCGACCTGACCCACATGCAGAGAACACTCAGAAACCAAGACCGTTTTAGTTATTTTATTAAAGGACTGGAACGAGGGTCCGGTGACAAGGAAGCCGGACTGAACTGTGATGGGGGACGAACAAGGGTAAGTAATAGATAATGGAAACCAAACGCAGATTGCAGATATGCTTACTGATGGGCGTCGGTATCCGCCAGGGAGAGAACGTGTCGGGACTGAGTGATGATCCAGAGTGAGGTGCCAGCAGGAGCCAGGATGATAATCCTTCGAGGAGGGTGGACAAGGTTCGCCACTGAAAAGGTACTCTGATCCGGTAGTACTGCCAGCCAAGGTAAGATGTCCAGTGAGGTTCACGGTCCGTGGGATTTTCCAAAGATTCTTCGAAACCAAGGTAATGATGCATAGAGCAAGACCACAGGGGCAAAACAGTCAGCCGCTGAAGTGCTGGCAGTCCTCCTTATAGCACCGTGGCTGATGACCAGATAGGCTGCACCTGTCAGCCTCCAGATTCCAGGACTCCTGCGACAGCTAGTGAGGAAACTGGTTACTGACATGATCAGTAGTTCAGACCCTGACAATGGTGGCGGAACTTTGACCTTATTTTGACAGATAAATCACTCTTGCACAAAATAAACACAAACGTTTCTCTTTATATATGTGAACATTTATTGAAACCATATAGCCCTGATATAATTACTACTCTAGTCCAAAAACCATATGCGCATTAAGTGTCTATGAAGATTGAACCAGCAGTTATGGACAAAATGAGCAATTTGGGTTTTCCTTGAAAGTTAAGTCCTCCTGGTGTGCTGATGTCTCTATAGCGGTTATCAGCATGTAAAAAGGTGAGGTCGTGCCCTTAGCCACTAACAGCTGATTGCCCCAAATCTTAAACAAAGGGGCATAAAACCCTGAGGTGGGAACTCGGTGGAGGAGTGGTCAGGCCACGAGGACCAGATCGCAGCTTGTTTCGAATGAAAAACTTCCAAAGTTCAGCTTAAACTCCTAACTGATTGACAATTGGCAGAGTGAACGCATCCAACTTGAGCGCAACAGCTCATTGCGCTTCCACAGTATTCAAACAGCAAATCAAAACAGTTCAACATGAAATACTTTAATCAATATTGCATGCAACAAGTTAATATCTTGGATTAACTAATGGTGATACTAATTCACCTTAACTATGCCTCACCCTGCCCAGACCTCTAAATACACCTATCCAATTTGATTTGAAAAAAATTAAATTACTTTGACGTTGATTTCTTCTCTTCACCGGCTTGAGGATGGGTTGTAGGTCTGAAGAAAAACTGGGGGGGGACCAGAGTGTCATGCATCCCCCAACTTAAAAACGGTAAACTTTCTCATCCGTCCAAAATGGGGAAAATATGAGGAACCGTTGCAGTCAACTAAAAAAAAAAAAAAAAAAAAAAGGGGTCTCCTTGGAATTAAAACCTTGTGGGCTTTCACCTGCACCTGGTGTGTCTAACAATCTTCGATCGGGATATGAATCTTCTGATCTTATTGTATCAGACAAATTTCCAGCTTTCAAGCTCTTCCGGGAATGGCCGTGTGGAGGAAAAGTTAACTCGCCTGCGAGCTTCTACCTCTCCAGATATGCGCCTCTGCTGAGTCGTCCTGTGAGACACACTGGAAATGGCGGCGAAAACTTTGTTTCCAGCTTTTTATAGCGCTGATGACATTAGCTTTGATGTCCATCGCTGCGACGAATGCTGAACTGCATGACGAACTGCGCAGCCCAGTCAGTCTATCCGACCAAAATGGATGACCTCAACACTGGTGACCGAATTCTCACAAGACAGGCTTTTCTGGAAAGAACTCTAGTTTTAGTAAAATGGATAACTGCATTTGGCCAATACACACAGGATTCTGTTCTATGGCCTCTTTGGGGTTACCAACAGTTGTTTTCATACCTATAGTTTGCTTACTTTGGTCCTAATCAGTTGACGAGTTTTTAAACTTTTGGTTGTGAAGTTTGGTTTCTTTTCACACAAAGAAAATTCTAAGTGAAACAAAACCTGTCACTAAAGCAATGTGAAAATGTCCAGTCTATTTATTGGTCAGATGTATCCAGGGCGTGAGGGCCAAATGTCAGTACAAGAAGCAGATTTTTTTTTTACGAGGCTGAGTATATGCCCGAGCATTGCTTAGCAACCGCCACTCTAGAACGCAATCAGATTGTTGGCCTCCCACAAATGGCTTCTAGAAGGATATTTTCTGCACAAGAGACATTGGAAATGCTTCAAAAATTACATGATTGTGATTCTGGGTCGAGAGGGATTCTAACGGCTCTTGGTCAGTATTCAGTTCCAGTGACAGCGGGTCAGAGAGTGAGCCTCCCCTGGCTAAATAAAAAAAAAAAAAAAAAAAAAAAAACACGAGTCGTCCCATTAGCAGGAGGTTGTGACACATTATTTCAAGGTAGTAAAAGACTAGCCTATGTAACAATTTTATCATTTTAGGCTATAGTTCACAGATTGCTAAACTAATAATATATAAACTATAGAAACAGTGCCACGATCAGCGCAGGTTCAAAGATAGGGCGACGCGCCAGGTGCCCAGTGCCCAGCTATAAATCCAGCAATCCAGCTCACTCGCAGGAGAGAAACTAAAAAACAAGGTACTGATAATGGACAAAGAAATAAACAATAAGTTAGGTCATAGATATAGTAGCCCAGTAACAACAATCTATTCTGGTCTTTACACCGTTTTCATCGCAAGACGAACGCACACCTGGGAAGGAGGAGAAGACAGAAAAGGATGGCGCTGTGTGGACAGTAGTATGGGAGGAAGAAAGTAGAGGGAGGCGTCAGAGCCAGAACGTGTTGACAGAGCGCCAGATCCAAGATGCCCAGACCGCATTCCTCTGCGTGGTGGATGCCGAAATGCTTATCCGCATTCACGGCTGCAGGGTGGCTGAGGCCCGCAGAGTTTTAGCAGATGATTCCTCCTCGGACATGAGTGTGGATGAGCTGAATGCATTTGTAGCACTAGTTTATGTCCGCGAAGTGAAAGTGGGGCGTAACATGGAGCTGTCCAGCTTTTGGTCAGATTAGTAAAGTTTTTTTTTTTTTAATTTGCCCTCTACTCCGTATTATTTTTCAGTACTATAAATAAATAACAATAAAACATAATAGGTTTTGATCAAATACTATTATTAATTCTTGTCAAAAACTAAATTTTATACCGTTAATGCGATGATGTCATCACCGCCCTCGCATCCAGAATGCTCGCCGTCAAGTTGACGGGCTTGGGAGTTCTAGTAGTGTTAGAATTCTGGGAGTCCTAGTGTTAAGTGTGATGGAGGATATGTAATGCTATGATTCTTGTTTTCTACCCAAAAACCATGGGAACCTTGTTTCATTACATGGCATCATGAAGTCTTACCAAAACACCTTAAATAAAATATGATTGGTTCTTCTATAGGTTCACATTGGTTCAGGGGATAATAGCAGGTTAATAATTTAAAACATATGGCCAAATCAACACAGAAAAGTTTCCCTAGACACAAAATCAATCCTTACCAGGGCAGAGTCATTTATGACTGTGACATCTAAGGTGTACCCTTCCTCTTGCACAATTAACGCTAGATGTAGGCAGCAACCACCACCCCCAACCCCCACGACCCTGCAAGGATAAGCATGTATAAATAATGGATGGCTTGATAGATATCAGAATTTAATTCCTATGAGAAAGCATAAAAGTCGATCCATGTCTTTGAATGATTAAGATGGTTGCAGAACATTTTCTCCAGGTGTGCCAATAACCATGGCACGTTATTTAGTACAACAAAATAATTTCTAAATGTGTGGTTTTATCCCCACTAAACAAAGGTACTCAAATAAAGGTCAGTTTTATTGGTTTTTCAGAGTAATATTTTGCTTGCACAAAGTACATAGGTTGTGCTTTGCCCCACACTGTGGAGGGTGCTGTATCTTAACTCTTTTCTAATGCTGCTTTACAATTACATGCAGTTCCTTATCAACACCAAGAAGATTTTTCATATACCATCTGGCCCGCACTGTCTTACGCTAGGCCATACTACAATAGAGCTAATTGTCTTCATTTGATGTGATTTACAGAGCCGGACTTTGGAAATGGTTACTGCAAAAAAATAAAGGAATAAAATCCGCTCTTAGTCGGGTCACGTCATTAGTACCAGAAAAGATAATACCAATTTAATCAGGCCCCATGTAAGTCACATTACCTTGAAGTAACAGTAGCAAACAGTGGAAATACAAAGAGCACTCACTGTTGGCCCATTACTGCTGATCAAATACAAGATGACAGAACACGTGGAAAAAAATGTGATGAGACTACCAAAAGCCTGTTGTGTATCTTTTACTGTATCAAGATAACATAATGTGGAGCAGGCCTTGATGGAAACAGTCCTTGCACGCATCTTGCATAAGGCAGCCCACACCCACACTCTGCCGTAAGTAGCCAATAGAACTGAATGCAAGTGCAGCAAAGCCTTCGGTCTGAGCAAAAAACTTCCTGTGGTTCTCTTCTCTGTCAACTATTCAGACTCCACAGAATTTGAAGCATAAGTATTACTCATAAAGAATTTCCAGTATTATTTGTCTGTTAAAGTGTTACTTGACAAAGACAGAAGCTGGAAAGTTGAATTATGCTGCTTCTTTTCAGTTTTGCTAACTGTGTGAAGATAGCCTCCTGTTGTATTTCACTTTCTTCCAATCAGACACTTGAAACATTTTTTTAGCTCTCAGGATGAAACGTTTTTTGTTTGAGAGGATGCAAAAGAAAAGTAGAATACCTAAAATGAAAGGAAAGCGGTTGGAGCTTTTTCTGTACGAGCAACCATAAAAACGGCTGGTGTAAATTAGATTGCTCAGGTGAGGATTACATAAAAAAAGAAAGGCTACAGCACTAATCAGTTCCACAGCTAGAAGGCCTGCTTGTCCCCCTACTCTGCATTACCACGTGCCATCTTTATGGTAATGCTCCCTGCCGCCAGAGTTCATTTCCACAATTTCCTCAGGCCAACAGAGATATTAAAGCACTTTTTTTTTTTCAAAGAATGCTCACATTGTATTTCAATAGTATACACGACTCAGGGGAGCGAAAGTGAGGTGGAGCGCTTTACATGTGGGCACAAGACAGAGACAGTTAAGAGGAGGTAGTCTGACAAAAACACTGAATAATGTAATGCTTTGGTACTGAAGCACTGCTAACACTTCTCCCTATCATCCGACTCAACATGTCCCCGAACATTAACAGTTACTTTGCAAGTCATGCACGTTGTCGGTCAAAACAAACTCCGCAGCTCCATTAGAGACTGTTTTATTCACAGCATCAACTCCCTAGCCTAATCAATACTGGTCATGACAAGTCACAAGATCCTCTCAGTGGAATCATTTGTCATCTGTGTGATAGCTGCAGCTGTAATGAGAGATTGTAACATGACTCTCAAGGTAAACACTTCTGATTGTTTGTTTTACACCCCAAATTAGCCTTTCTGCACACACTACCCTTTAATAACTTTTAATTTTATCCACCAGGCCTGTGGCCCAGGTTGACACTGGGCACTTTATCTCAGTTATGAAGCCCTCTGTCTGGCTCTTGCCCCAGCATTTATTCAGATAAGAGATATTACAGCTGCTGAACACATGCAACTGTACCAGCCACACAGCCAGCTCTTATGAATCTTTGATTATGCATTTCAACAAATTGGTGGATGGCTCTCATGTGCATGTGGGGCAGAGATTTCAAGCAATAGCTTAGACATAACAGGAGAAAAGCCAGTTGGAATGATTTATATCATGAGCTTGGACAATAAATGTTTAATTTAAGAGGTATTATGATGTAGCAATATGCATTTTACAAATGCATATATTTACATTTTGAAATTTATATACATGTTCCGTTTTGAGACATATATTCCAACACATTTCCAACACGATATTTCAAAATACCTCATGTTAGAAAAAGTATCTGTTATGATAAAAACCAAGAACACCCTCTTCAGATTCTAGCTTTATTTGGAGTAGAAGATGATTGAAATGATTTGGTATTTTATCAGGTTGTAAAATTGTTATAGTCATTCCTCAAGTTTACGAAAACAAAGACCACACTGACATGATTTATAAAGTAAAAACGTAGGAATAACATCAACAATGACCTTAGAGACAACTGTTTCTGCCAATCAATCTCTAAAGAGTTATGAGGTGATTTCCAAACACTGTGAAGTAATTTTACAGTAAGAAAAAATATTCACAAGTCAAATGCATTTCCTAGGAGTGTCAATCCTAGGCATTTCACACCAAGGTCAGACTGAGGCCATCTGTCCAACAGCTAAAGCTTTACCCAAACTGAGTCATGGAACAAGATAATGATCCCAAACACAGCAAATCTACAGCAGACAGGCTGAAAACATGAAGAAAAAAATAATACAAGGAGTTGCAATGCCTCAGGCTGAAACTGATTAAAAGGTGTGCAGAAACAAATGTATTCAAACCTTAAAGAGCTGAAGCCATGTTGTATATAAGAAATGTCCAAAATTCCTCTTCAGCAATGTGAGAAACTGATAAACTCTTCAAGTCTTAAAAGTGGCCATGTGGAATTGCTCTGTTTTAGTACACTTGAGTTTATATTTTAATACTTTTGAAACCTGTTAAGTGAAGGTTGTGTTTTTGCTTTGCTAAATTATATTAGAGTGCACAGTTAGTTTTTACCATGATTACATAATGCTGTACATACACAAAAAAACTAAAACTTGCACTAATTCCTAAATACCATTGAACCTCAAACACGGATATTAAACTGAGTTTTTACATTCTCAGTTTAATACAGTTGAAACCTGATATTTACACATGCAAAAGACAAAATTTGTTTTCTCAGTGTCTGACATTAAATCAGACTGAACCACTTTTTTAGGTCAGGTAGGATCACCAATATTATTTCTATTTGACAAATGCCAGAATGAAGTGAGATTATGTTTTTGAGATTTTTTTATTTTTAGTTCAATTAAAAGGTTTACACATATTCTTTATTGTGTTTTTTAAACTATGACTTGGGTCAAAGGTTTTGGGTATACTTCAACAGGTGTCTCACAGTATGTCACTGGAATTTTGGCCCATTTCTCCAAACACTATTGCTGTAACCTGGCTCACACACATCTTTTCAGCTTTCTTTCACTTTCTATAGGAGTGAGATCAGGGCTTTTGTAAAGGCCACTCCAAAACATTGACATTGTGGTCCTTAAGCCACCTTGCAACTTTGGTGGTGTGCTTAAGGGAATTATCAATCTGAAAGACCCATTTGTCCCCAGCCTTACCTTCCTAAATGATGTCTGAGGATGTTCCTTTAATATGTCCACATGATGTTCTGTTTTTACTATGCCATCTATGTTGTAAAGTGCACCAGTCCTTCTTACAGCAAAACACCCACACAACATAATGCTGCCACCTCTGTGCTTCACAGATTGGATAATGTACTCAGGCTTACAAGCTTCTCTCCTAATCCTCTAAGTGTAACAATGGTCATTATGGCCAAACATTTCAATTTCATTATATCACATGACATATCTCAGATATTATTGTCATCATCTTTGAGAGCACTTGCAAAGCATAATCTGGTGTCTTTTGTTACTTTACAACTAATGGCTTTTGTCTCACTGAGTGGTCTTTTAGCCCATGTCAGTAGAGGATGCATTTCACTGTGGATAATGACCCTCTCTTAATAGATTCAGGTCTTTTACTTTTATTATAAGGTTGTAATGCACAGTAACTGAGTGCTATGATAGCTGGACATTCTCATGGTATTTATACTTGGGTATAGTAGTTTTAACAAATGAATGTGCCACAAGAAGGTTGTACCCAAGGATTAACCAAACTTGTGGATCGCAACTCTCTTCCTGAAATTTTGGCTGACTTCTTTAGATTTTCCCATGATGTCACACAATCAAGCAGTGTGGTTAATGTGTTGCCTTAAAATACATCCCCAAGTATGCCTCCAGTTAACTAATTAAATTTTGTGAATTCATCAGGTGAGATGAGTGTATGTAAACTTCTGAAGAAAGTATTTGAAAATATTCTTTAAAGTTATCTTTCTCCTTATTCTGACATTTACCAAATGGAAATAGTTTTGGTAATCCTAACTGACCTTTAACAACAAACTTCTGGTTTCTGTAGGTATGGCTTGGCAATGATTAGGCAAACATACTATATTGATTACATATAGAGGGGGTTCATCGCAAAGGTTATTGTAAACAAGAAAATAAGTTTTATGAAGAAGAAATCTATCTGGAAATTGGGGGAATAAGGTGTCGTCTGTATATTCTACCAAAATTGAGCAGCTTTGATTCCAAAACACATTTAAATGAAAGTTGTACCAGCAAATTAGATTGTTGTTAATAGTTGTTTTTCTTATTTCTCATTTGGTAGCTGTTTTTATTAAATGTCAAAGAGATATAGAATCTTCAGACTGTTCCTATAAAACACTTCTTTATACTAAAAGATTGGCATTACTTTTGTCAAATGAAAAGGCTTTTTCTTCCTCTATACATCACTCAGTGGTATTTCCGTTCTCATTCCCAATCATCTTTTATCCACTCTGACACCTTTTCAGCTTACCCAGTATGCTGCAGCAATTTTTTATCTTCAGCCTCAAAAAGCCCACCTCCTTTGTGAACTGTACTGGCACCCAGTGGCTGCTCACGTACAGTTCAAAGCACTGCTGTTCTAATCCGACAACGCTACCAGGGGTTTACTACCCTGTGATTGCTCAGTGTGAGAGACTGTTAACAGTCTCATCCTCAGCTTTTGCTTCTCTGTCCGCCCCTCTCTGTGGTAAACTGACCATTGCTCTGTCATGTCTAGACTTTTGAGCCCCTGTTCAGGTTGGATGCATTTTTTTTTACTGGTGTCTGAGTGGAGAAATAGAGCTCCAATCAATCCCAGCTGAGACATTCTGAAAACAGCCTCCTCTGTGATTTAGCTTTTTGCCTGCCTGCCACACAAGATCTAGGATTTTTCTCCAAAGAACCCACACAACAATGAACAAAACTTACTTAACAATAGTGCAATCTATCTATAACATGTGCAGTGTTGTTTTGACTTGTACATAATTGCTACACAAGCATGCAATGTACTGCTTTTTTACTCCACTCACTTCAAGACTACAAATAAGTGCAGCAATGTTAAACACTATTAAATGCTTGGGGTAAAGTCAGTTTTTTTGTTTTGTTTTTTTTTCTACATGGAGACAGAGCAGCCTCTGGTGGTTACGTTTATGATTGTATTTGCCCCCTTCTCCCCTGTAAAGTCAAGTATTTATTGATTATTACATCCCATAGTTCAGACTACATGACTCCTGCCTTTGGTGTATAACTACCCACCTATTTCTGCTGTAAACAAGCTTTAATGATTAAGTGTTGGCAAATTAAACTGCATCTTAGTAATTTAAAGCATGCTTTCACCTTCCTCAACCCCTAAATCAGACAGTGGCCAATGTGTAATGAGTTCCTAATACTACCATAATGATTTTTGTTTCTGATCATATGTTGTTTCTTGTCATTTTTATTTCTCAAATATTCCTTTATTGTAGCCTTTAAATATAACATAAATGTTAACAGTTATTGAAATAATATTTTTTTTAAATAAGAAAACTAAAATTGGCTTTCAGAATGCATTGCAAAAGTGATAAATAGGAGCCAAACAAGTTTTTTAAAGCTCTGACCTGAAAAGGTTGCATACGCTCAATTAGCAGCCGAAGCAGCACGGAAACTCTGATAACCTTTGTAAGCTTGGCACCAATGACTGGCATTGAAATTAAATTATCTTTTCCTCTGGGAATTATCAAGTATACATTTTTGTTTGGTTCTTACTGCACAGATACCACCTAAGTGAGTGAAGAAAAAGAGCATCCCTCAGTTTATTTCTCATGATTGCAGAAGCATATTTTCCAACTATAAGGATCCTGCAGCTGTACAGATAAATTTAGTATAACCATCCATTTAATATTGTGGCTGAACAGTAAATGTGCTGACAGGCAAATAGCATCTGCAACAAAATTACTTGCAGATACCTCTCCTACATGTTTTAAAGTGAAACATAGACTCAAAATGATACAAACTGAGTCAGAAAAAAGCCATAGCCACTTATTGTTAGGGTTTCTAGGCAGGCTCGAAAAATATTTTCTATAAGCATTTTTTTTACACTATCAACCGATGAAAGGAGAAAAGAGCAGCTGAAAGGATAGTTGTACTGTAGACAACAGTTCACTGCTGGGTCTGAGGCTGAGTACAGAACAAACAATTGTCACAGTGTGTCTGCAGGTAGAAATACTGAAGTCGACGTCCGGCTGTGATAAACAGAAATTTGATGTGAGGCTTAAGGTGTTGTTTGCTGTAGCAATGAAATGTGCTTTAACAGTGTTTGCAAAAAAGTGGTCCACAAATATAACTGGAACAGACATATTGAAAATAATAAAAATGAAAAAAATGACACTAAAAATGTGTTTTCCACTGTTTGACTCAATGAATATGGGAAGCTGATCCTGTCAAATGGTGTCTACGGCCTTTAATAAATACATGTTCAAATGTATGTATGTCATTTATCTAAAAAGAAAAACGAAACAACATTTCAGTTACAATTTAAAACAACCATCCTAGTTATTTTTCTTCAAGCCGTCTAAGTTGAGGCCAGATTATTAAACTGGCAGAAGGACTTTATATTGACAGTACAGCAGGGGAAATAAGTTTTAAAACACATCAACCTTTATTTTAATCAGTATATAGAGCTACACAATATATTGAATGTGTTTGTCAAAATTCCCATCACGAAGGACTGCTAGAATGCAATATTTAGGAGATTATTAAATTTCAGGTGACATGGATGCAAATTCTGCATTCCCATAATATGTTTGGCCTGTTGAATGGAATTTCACTACCCTGCATGCCCACAACCAAATGCGCCTGAGATGCTGAAGCTCACAAAGAGTGGTGGGGACATTGTAATAAAGCAAAAGATGGAAAATAGACAGGAAAATATGGTTTAATATTAATCAGTATCATCCTCGCAATATTTAGAAAGTGTATCAGTTACATGTATTCCTGATTGTGTGCAGATTTCTAAGTATATGTCTAATGAGACTATTGATGTGCAATTAACACCAAATATGTTCATTTGTTTTGGGCACATGAAAAAAAAATTAGAAACAAAATGGCACAGAAAGAGAAGAAAATTCCTGACATCTGTCAGTGTTTAAAAAAACCCTGGCATACATTAGTCAGTGTATGTCAGTGTTAATGGCTAAAATCTTCCAAAACGTTTGCTGAAAATGTTAAAGCCAAGTACATTTTGTCACTTTAAAACATTTTAGCTTTCCCTTCAAGATATGTGAAATGTTTATTATTAAATTGAAATATAATATTATAAAAGATAAATATTATAAAGATGCATAGTGTAAACCATTTTGGGTTGTTTCCCGATAAATGTAGGAGACTGAATAAAATTGTTCCTACATATACCAATCAGTAGCATCATAGATACCCAGTTGCACTCTAAAATTGCCAGAGACTGAATTGTCTGCATTTTTCCCGGCATCTGCCCCAAATCATTTTTCAAAATGAATTTAGTGTTAAGTTTGGTGTATCGTAGCCAAGTGTTGGGAAACATCTTTGACTCTGTTTGGAGTAACCTTATTTTTGAATGGCCACAGCAAAGTGGCTAAAGAACAGGAACTCCTTTTAGCATGTCAAGGATGGGCCACATCTAGGCTTGAAAATCTATACAGCTACAAATCATCTGGATCTACGCACCTTCTAAAGGTTTTTGAGCCACAGCCTGAAGCCGGGTGATTTAGTTTAGCAATCAATATGTTTTCTGTGAGCATAAGCCAGTAATCTTTTTACAGCCCCTCTCCTCTCGCTCTTTCCTCTTATTCTTTGCCCTTGTAACCCTCAGTTCTAACCATTCGGATGAGATTGCTTCTAGAAGGGTTTGTTGGTAAATGCAAGCAAAGGGGGAGCGAAAGAAAATAACTGGATGAAAAGTTGATATCAGGAATGGTGAAGCTACCCCCACACCTTGAGTTTATGTAGTACAAGGACTAAACCTTTGCACCTCTTATGAGACTTGGTCTCATAAAATGGATTAGGGGAAATTGGTTGCTTCTCGTTGCCTTCCTTTCAAAAGACAATCTTTTTGATATGAACCTCAAGTAATTTGGCTCAATAAAAATGACCTATTTGCTAAAGTATAAAGGTAGCCGGACAAACAACCTTAAACCTTCATATTTACTAAAAGGTTATATTACATGTACGGTTTCCTATATTTACAGGTCCACAGGAAAGCCCTTTTTTCTAAACTCTGGCAGTGAGCAGCAGTAGAAATATTGCTGTAAAATATTGTATGAAACTGAAAAATCTCCAAATCCCCGTTTCTGAATGATGCACGAGTCCAGATGCTGGACAGCACACTGGAACATGCAGTACATCAAAACACAACCTTAAGGTTCTTTTAGAAGTAAAAGTCTTTCTTTCTTTGATCTTAGGGACAACAACTATATTAAAGACTTTCCACAACTAGCTGATGGTCTCATGGTCATCCCCTTGCCAGTCGAGGAACAGTGTCGGGGAATCTTGTCAGAGCCACTGCCCAACCTCCAGCTTCTATCAGGTAAAAGAGGATTTATTGAGGTTTTGGGAATTTATTCCTTATATCCATATTTCCATTTGAGGGCTGCAAAACTCAGTTCACTTCACGAGTAATAAATCTAATAAATTTCTGTGATCCAGTTGTAATTTTGGGCCGAGAAAAGGTGAAGTCATTGGAAAACGATGTGCTAATGTCCATCTGAAATTTATTTAACTTTTTATACAAGTAGTGGCAACATGTAATTTAGAAAAATTGCCTGGCCAGCTGTTTTGCTTGAAAATATACTATTTACACTCATGTAAAAGTACTACAAAAATTGTATTGTGAACAGAAGCTAAAATGATAGGATGGACAAATTGTTTTAAAAGTATTAAAATTAAAGTATTTAAAATTGTTTTTAAAGTATTTTAAAAAAATCTAGGCTATTTGTAACCATACAACTTTCTTAGAAAACAGGGAAACACGTAATGCTAGCACGTGGCATATCAAAGTAACTCAAGAAGTAAAATAAAAAAAAATTAAAATTTATTCTTTGAGCACTGGAACGCATATTATGTTGTCATTCTTGTAGTCAAGACGTGGTACCTAGCAGAAACGGTACGGGCCAACTCGAGATCTAGAAGGGCAAGACATTTTCAGAGTTTTTATCCTTAGCTTCTATAAGCAAACTATTTTCAGTAAGACGATTTATTGCAAATAAAAACTAAGGAGATATGAAATTCAGCAGCTGTCCTTTTTAGTAATTCTGACACTACATCTCAAAAGAATGGTGCAAATTATTTAAGAAACGTGGCATTTGGCTTTATACCTTCTGGAAATAATGCAACATTTTACAGTCTTTGCTTCTTGTTCAGAGTAAGACAATTTACAAGGGATATTGAGCATTTGCAAAATCTAACATCTAACCTATGATTTTATTCTGTTATTTCTTTTTTACTGTTCCACCCATATCTTATTTTGGTTAGAGCCAGTCAGGCATTTGTCTCAAACCTCCACCTATGCTCCCTAATCCCTCCATTAGCTAAATTGTCATTTGGTCCACACTGATCTCTAAGATCTTTTACTTGGGATCCGTTTTAACCACAACTGGACACACACATATACACAAAGTAAATTGCCCTTTTCTTCCCAGTGCACAAATGTCTCAGGTGTAAATCGCTTCACAGAGGCAAAAGGTCAAGATTTCTGTAAGCATTTTTGTTATTTTTCCTTGCTCTTCACTTTTGTAGCTTTACTTTTAAACCAGTGTGAAAGTTAGGTAATTGAATTGCACTGAAAGCCAAGATTGCTCGATTCTAATGTCAGCAATCCAATTGAAGATCAAGCTGCACCATATATCACCATTGATCCAAGAGCAGCTGGGTTGTGGGCTCTAAAGATAAATGATGTTAAGGCAGTATAAGGTTGTAATGGCTGTGCAATAAACCTGTAATGATGAAAATCAAATAATTGATTTTATTTAGGTTTTCATTTATCATAAACCTCTGCTTCTCCGTATGAGTCTGGACCAGTAGTTTGTTTAAAATTCTTGTGTTTGCGGTATTTGCCTTTTTGTCTTCAGTTCTGTCTCCATTTTTTTTAATCATCAGGAGATGCCCAATTCAGTGAAGCAGTAGGCTATCCTATGGTTCAACAGTGGAGGGTGCGAAGCAATCTGTACAAAGTCAAACTCAGCTCTATAACCTTATCCACAGGTCAGTGACTAAAAAATATAATTTGGATTTCATCGTTTATCTTATGACAGGTGAAAATCAATCAATGCTTAAAAGAAATGTAATGCATCTGCTTTTTATAAGGAATCTGGGCAAACTGGAAATCAATTTACTATTGTTCCATTTCATTATTTATTTGGTAGAATTTTCTAAGGTGCTCAAGATGTTGTCAGGTGAGAGCACACGCGAGGATTTCCTGGCTTTTCTCCAGCAGTACGGCAGCCATTATGTGTCTGAGGCCCTGTATGGATCTGAACTCAGCTGCAGCATCTACTTTCCCAGCAAGAAGGCCCAGCAGCAGCTCTGGCTGCAGTACCAGAAAGGTGAGTGAGCTGACAGAGCTATGCCCCTTTTCCAATAGCACCTACTAGGGGGGCTCGGCTCTGTTATTAGGGTTTTTCATTAGTAGCAGTTACTTGGTACCAGCCCTTTTTTTAGTACCTACTTGGCCAGCATTCCAAGGGAGATGAATCAGCTGAAAACACAACATCAGAAGACAAAAAGTCACTAATTGGGTACGGGATGGTGTCGGATTCTACAAGAATCTGACCTGCCATTTGTAAAACTCAGTGACTAAGCTTATTTTGAGCTTAAAAGAAAATGGAGGCATTAAAATTCAAATTTAAAATCAGCAGACACTGTGGTCTGTTGATGAGGATCCACAGGGAGCTAGATGGAGCAACCCAAAACAATGAAGTATTCCAAGAGGTGTCTGAGCTGATGACGTTTATACATGTTGGGGCTCGTGGCTGGGAAAGCAACAAGTGTATTGCAAAACAAAACTCCTGCACACACTTTAGATACTGACTCCAAAAAGATGCCCAAATACTTCTGTACTCTGAGCCAGTAGCTAGCTTCTAAAGTTCAATGGCCCTTCTCTTCCTTAAGGGCACACATTCACTGAGTCATATATTGTTGGAACCTAAACATTAATTCAGACATCCTGAAGTTCTGCAACCACTGTATGTTTGTGAAACCAGAAACAATAACATCCCCCCGCTGGGAGGCTCGGCTGAACACCCAGACTGAAGGTTTGCGTCGATACATTTGCAACAGGATAGCCATCTGAAACACACCCAGCATACATATTACAATAACTTATCTTCAACCATTAAATCTTTGCATGCTGGGCTTATTGTTAATATGACCACTATAGTAAGCTGGCATTAGGTCCCATTAGCTGACCCTCACACGTCATCTAGCTTGTACCCTTTGGTTTGATATTGCTCTATAGCTTCCTACACTCTCCTGTACTCAAGAGTGTTTTCTCCTGCCGCCTGTAGCCTTTTCTGGCTCTCTTCTTTTACTTTGATTCTGACAAAAAGCCATAGACTGAGCCGAGCACGTTCAACATTGCTTCAGGGTCCTCCATTGTTGCGCGGTTTGTGTCACATACAAATCACGTCATGTTACTTTTTGGACTCTGGGGCTGCCTTGCTAAAACGACTTCACCCACATTGAGGTGGTAAAAAAAATGTAATAGAAAACGACCTGAAGCGTGTAGAGTCGAGCAGAGCCAAGTCAAGCTGAGCAGGTACTAATGGAAAAGGGCCTTTAAAGGAAGACCGAAGTATCCACATGCCTAATTTGGGAGGGTATGTATGTAAAGATGCTGTCATTTTTCTGTTGTCACGTGTGCTGATGTATTTAAAAAATATTCTGTGTGTCCAAATGTGAAGAAATGAAGTACATTTTGTTTCAACAGATATGTTCCCTGTGTAAAAATTGTTTGCTCCTGCGTCAGTATAGCGGAAATTACTTTTGCGTGACGTTTCCCCCCCCCCCCATACTTTATTACCTGACCAATTACTGGGGATAATGCTCTGCAAAATGCCACCAAGTGGTCAAATACTTATTAGCTGAATTGATCAAAACATTCCTCCAATCTAAACCACATCAAGTATTTGGCATGTCTTGGTTAATGAATTTTCATCCGCGCAAACAGTGTATCATAAAATCAGATAAGGTTTTGATGGATTGTTATTGTGAAAATTGCATATCACTTGCTTAAATTAGAAAATGGATTCCTGTGTATAGTAAAGTATGCCACATGATTTATGTTCAAGAAACTTAGAGACTGCATTAACTTGAGATCAAATTAGCAAGCTACAGAATCAGATTCATGGAAATGTGTTGAAAAGAGTGACAGAGGGTATAAATAAAATAAAAAAAGTGTATAGGTTTTTCCTTTAGGAATAAAAATTAAACTCTTCTTCGTAGGTAGATACATTGATGTTTGTTTGTGTGCCAAAATAAAGTGAGTGAAAAGTTGAAGCATGGGTTAAAAAAAAAAACAAAAAAAAAAAAAAAAAAAACACGTAGACTAATCACTTTTAACACTGCACTTGCTTCAACCATGTCTCTTTATTCCTAAAGAAAATATGTATGCCGTCGGTTTTTTTTAATAGGTTGAATCAATGTCATTGTACTTGTGACGTGTACAAGCTAAAAAAAAAGAGAAAAAAAAAGTCTCACATTATCTTTGATGCAACAAAAAAAAAAAAAAAAAAAAAAAAAAAAAAAGCATGATTCTGATTGGCTTTTTTTTAATGATCCAAAATGGCGCTTTTTGTTCCAGCTATTCATGTATCGAGTCCATATATTAATTTATTCTCTACTTGTTAAGGTCATTGTTCGTTAAAATGTTTTGACCCACATGCAGAGAGACACTAAGGAGGCAGGAGAAAAGTTTATTTAAAAAAGGTGAAAACTGGAACCAGAACTGGAAACTGCAGACTATACGGAGAGACGCCAGAGGTAAGTAATCTAAATTATGTCTAGGAAGGAGATGGAAAATGATCTTAAGTTTAGGCTTACTGTGGATGGAGGGGAGTTTGATGAGGACGAAGGATGTCGAGTCAGGGAGAGCTGTGAGACTGCTGCGGAGTCTGTGGTAGTCCAAAGTGGTGGTGAGTTTCTTAGGGGAAGAGTTCAGATGAGATCTTGGCAATTTGATTCTGTGAGTTTGGTTACCTGACGAGATTCTCAGAAGCTGGTGGTGGATTGTTAGTTGGTGGACGGTGAGCAGGGTTCGCCAGGAGGAGGACAGAGGCTTTGAGCTGTCAGCTAGTACTTGATCCAAGTAGATTCCTTGGGAGCCTGGAAACTTGACTTTGACAGGATGCAAAGCAGGGACTTGGAGCCTGGGCTGAGAATTGCAAGAGCTTTGGAGCTTGGACTTGAAGTCACCTGGAGCCAGGGCTAAAAGTTGCAAGAGCTTTGAGGCTTGGACTTTAAGTCACCAAGAAGGAGCACAAGAAAAGGTAAAAACACTGCGAGCTTCAGCAAGACTATGGTCTTTAAGGTTTGGCCAGATGACGTTACCACAAAGGCAAACAGTCAGGCACTGCAGTGCTGACAGCTCCACCTTCTTATACTCCTCCAGATGACTGCAGATAGGAAACACCTGCTACCCTCCACACCTGGGAATCCTGGCTGCAACTAGTGGTGAGTAAGTGTAAGCAGCAGGCAAGAAACAACATAACTAAACTCCCAGACTCCCACAGTTAATAGGAGTGATATAAAAGATGGCCCTGTGATGGACTGGCTATCTATCCAGGGTGTAACCCACCTTTTACCATGTGACAGGAAAAAGTTTTATTTCTTCATCTTGAACAAAACCTAGATTATATATTTTTCAAATGACCAGTATTGGTTAGGACCAAAACTAAGTATTTCAGATCTTTAAAGATAAGATTTATAACAGCATAAAAATAAAATGTTTTGCATCAGAAATCCATTAAACAAATACAAAACAATAACCCTCAAAAAAATGACTAAAGCACCTTATGCACAGTTTAACCTCAGAATATTCAAACCCAGATTTAAAGTATTCTTTTAAGTTGACAAGTCATTTCTTTTGACTGGAAGTAATATCAACGTTTTGGAGCAGCAGTTAAAATCCTGACTTGAATCCAATAGACAGTCTGTGGAGAGAACTAAAGGTTGGGGTGATGGAAAAGAGGCCTTCCAACCTCAAAGACTTGGAGCTTGTCACCAAAAACAAATTGTCAAAATACCAGTGAAAACATACAAAGATTAGTATAAGTGTTCTATTGCTGTACTGTAATTCCACTAAAAATTTATGTTTATTATTGAGGAAATAGTATTATTACTTTTAGACAGGCTTTTTTTTAGAATGTAGATAAAAATATATATATATTTTAAATAAAATACTTTGTATATTGTCATATTTTGGGAGGCCTGTGTCTCTTGCTATCAGAAACAAGGTTGTTGGTTGAAATAAAATTTTTTAATTTGAATCTGGCAGGTCTCTGAACACTTTTGGGATCAACTGTAATAGTGCAACCTCATTCTAAAAAAAAATGTTATAAATGTAACATAAAAACTACTGCCGATACTTTGGTTCATAATGTTTATTGCACTCAGGATTATCAACAATACAAACATGAATTTGAGTACACCAATGAACCGGTATGAAAGTTTGGTTCAAACAGAATGCTATATAATAAATCAGTAGTATGAATAAACAAGTCTGCATCTGCAATGAAACAGAACATTTTTAGAGGATGCGAGAAACAACAACTCACCACACAGACACAAGGACACTTGACTTTTCAAGCATTTTTTTCCCCTTTTTTAGTAAATGCTAGTCTTATTGTTTCACTACAAGTGATCACTAAAAGACTTTTTCATGGTAATAATGACATGCAGTTAATATACTTTAAAATCAAAATGTATTTAGTGCAGAGATGGCTTTACATAAAAGTAAATACATAAACAGAGATGTAACAGCTCAAATATATGTAGCTTTCAAATGCCTGTGGCAAACTTGTCCCTATACTTAAACAGCAACATTCTAACTTATCTTTGATTTTATTTTTTTTGATTTTATTCTCTGCTGTGCATGTTTTTTATTTTCGTTGTACAGTACAGAAAGCTAAATATGCAGCATAAAGGTTAGCTTGGGAACGTTACGGTCTCAGTCATGTAATATGCTCTAATGAGTAAACCAGGTTTGGCAAATGCAGATTTACTTTCATTAATACAGATTATAATAAACAGAGTTTTGACAGAGTATGCATGCACAGTCGAAAGGAACAAGATACGCTGAGGTTTTAAAAAATTCAACCTTCAAAACCGCAGACATTTTCCATCCTACTATTTCAGCGCTTTAGAGGACTTTTAATGAGATGCCCGTGAAAGTACCATATTGACACTTTTGTCTTCGGTTGTATGGAGAATGTCCTACATTTTCACTATTAGTTGTTGGCTAGTTGGCTGAAAGAAGGCTCCTTTATTTTTCCTTCAATTTTAAAAATATATATAAAAAATTTGGAAATATTGGGGGTTACAAAATAGCAGAATGTCATGGACATTAAATAACCACCCCTATTCCCTTTTATTAAGATAACGCCATTTTATAACAAATTTGCAAACAATGAGCAGAATATATGTGAAGCAGCAGACTGCAGACTGGCTACCTGAGCATATAGCCCAACTAAATTAACGGCTATTACCACGTCGGTACATTTTGTTACTCTATAAATAGCAACATGGAGAGAACTACTACTAAATTTAAAAGGGTGATTATTCTACATCTTTGGATAATTTTACGTATCAAAATAAAATCTAATAAATTATATAGGTATTATGAATAATTTTTGCTTTTCTGTTTAAAATAAATGTGATGTTATACATTTTTTGAATAAAATTCTTGTGAAAATACCTTGAAATTGTGATATTTTTCCTCAAAGTTTTTATATCGTGTGAATCTTAGGCCCATGCCTGAACACAGAGCGTTCAATAGTTATAAGGAACTAAATATATTGATTAAATATGTGTTGTTGGTTTCACTGCGTCTTATTTTATTGCCAAACAATTTTGAGGAAAAAACAAACAAACTGTAAATCAGCAAAGAACATAACGCAAAAATGAATAGACAAACACAACGAGGGTATCGAATCAAATTCTGAGGGAAATTGTTCTCTACAGTAGAGACAAACTGGTTTGTTTCGCTGTATCTTGCTTTGGTACTCCTAACACTGCTTTCAGCTATGGCCTTGTAAGCTCATATAACCAATCCACAGGACACAATGACATGGGCCTCTGTGTCTGTGTGGAGTAAAGCTCAGACTATAGATCCCTCAGGCTGTACTGTGATGCAGGTCCAGCTTGTGCCAGGCAATGTTTGCTTATCTGGCTCAATAAGCCAAAACAACGGAGATCATACCAAGTCATGTCACAGTATTACTTATCAGCTCTTTATGCTGTTATGGATATGTGCATGTTAAACAGCTTTAGCACCAGAGGACGAATCACAAACATGGACCCAGGTTTGAGTATTTAACATGGGTGGAACAAACATCTTCAACATGACGACATTACATATACCTAGCCTAATACATGGTAAATACTGTACAACTCTGCTGGGAAATGTCTAAAAGGAAAAATTAAATGCATAAATTACCTATATTGCTAATTATATTGTTTTCCAAGTCATTATGACTATTCTGACACTTATCATTACTCTATTATTAAACAAGATAAAATGTTGGGGATATTTGTTAAGGCAGTTAAGCAAGTTGTTACAATTACCTTTACAGATGCAATTCTACCTTCTTAAAATAAAGCATGCCAATACACTGGCTTCCTTTAAAAAATTTTAAAGACTTTAATTCATTTCACAAAAAATGAAGTAATTATTTTTCAACCAAAAGAGGAGCGATCGAGAGTCGGCACATAGCTTCAATTACAGCTAGGAACCACTTATCAGGTCCCAAATCTGGGTGTAGTGATGGACCCATACCTGAACCTTCAGAAGCACATAAAGGCAATTACTATGTCAGCCTTCTATCATCTGAAGAACATTTCCAGGAATAGGATTAATGTCTCATCAGGATTTTGAGAAACTCATCCATGTGTTTATCTTTAGTCAAATTGATTACTGCAAGTGTCTTCACGTGAGCTGAAAAAGTCAATCAAACAGCTCCAGCTGATCCAGAATGCTGCTGCCTGCATCCTAACCAAAACTATGAAAGTGAAGCACAGTTCTGAAGTTCTTCACTAGTTCCCTGCATTTTAGAAATTATACTTTAAAAAATCTGTTAGTTTATAAATCACTGAATGGTTCGGCACCAAAATACATTGTGGTTTTGTTGCCGTCATATCAACCTTTCAGACCACTTAGGTTTTCTGGTTCAAGTCTACTCTGTATACCCAGAATCAGAACTAAACATGAAGAAGCATTCAGTTCCTTGACTCTACTCATCTGGAACAAACTTCCAGAAAACTGCAACAAAGCTGACACACCTGAGTTCTTTAAATCAAGGTTAAAAACCCATTTGTTTAAAGTTGCATCTGACTGTTCTATTTAAACCACAAACTGAAACATCATTAATTTCAGTCTGTAGTCCAAATTTTATTTACCTTCATTTCTTATGCCACTGCAGTCTAATTTTTTTTGTTTTCTTATATTTACATCATGTAATGTACCTTGAATCGTCTTTTTGCTGAAATGTGCTACACAGATAAACTTGCCTTACCAAAAAGAGGCCCATCCACATTGAGTGCACGAAAATGAAAATATGTTTTATTACATCTGTATGCCATAAACATCAAAATTACAATTAAGGATTGAAATATTTCACTCTATGTGTTATGAATCTATATATGAGTTTCAAGTTCTGAAATCAATGACAAAAGATATTGAACCCCTACACTGTATTCTGATGTTTTAAGATGTATCTGTATTTATCCCACATCACATAAGCTTGTGATTTTATGGTTAAATACGCTTTTCTATAAGGAAGTAAAATAGTCAACATTTAATTTTCCCTAAATGTTGGTGAATGAAATCTGATTCTTGATTAAACATTAGTAAAACGTTAAGCAAACCTTTAAAGCTGCCATCTGCATTCATCAGAGTTATTTTTAATGTGCTACTAAAACATACAACGGGGCAAAATAGCGTGTCAATAATAAAGTGCATCATAGACCAACCAGACCAGGGTTGGTTTTCTTTATTTCATATGTAAAACTGAAAAAAAATACTATCCCTTCTCCCAGTTTCTCAGTCAAATTACAAATACAGAGGCTAATAACATAGGAAGGAATTTCTGCTCGTTGTGCTTCATAGCTTTAACATCAATGGCTTTGTTTTGCATGATTTACCTGGACAACTTGCTATAGACATATAATAAGCCACCTGGGATTTAAGCTGGGAAAGTAAATTGTCTTTGTTGCAGCTACACTAAAGTGACTAGTAATAGTGTTTATCTCTTCTCAAACTTTCATCCAGACCAACCACACCTACCTACTAAACCTCACAGGGATAAAAGGTATTTCTATGAAGTGGAAGAATGCCTCCTTTGAACGTACGTGAAGACTTTGACACAGTGGTCCCAACAATCAAGGACTAGCAGCTGTCCTTTTTGGGTGGTGGCCACTCCCACGGGACAGGTCAGTCCTTCCTGGATTAGAATGTTAAATCCCCCTTCCTTGGGAAACTGGAGGATTTCTTTCCTACCACTGTCAGTGACCAGCAAATCCCCATTAGCATCCACACACATGCCAGTGATGCAGCGGAAGTCCTCCGTCTCTGAGAAGAAATGGCTGAGCTGTTTGCCAAGCTGACCATCGGTACCCACTGAACCAATGGAGAAGCCACCTTCGAGGTGGGGCTCGTTTTGGCGTTTCTCGAAGTTTAGGGCCAGGCCTTGGGTGAAGTACACGATTCCTGCTGCATCACATGTCACAAACTTTGGCCGGACAGCAGAGCACAATCTGTTGTAGCTGACAACACCTACATTGCGGTCCACTGCAAGGCACCACAGCTTGCCCCCTTCCACGTCCGACACCACAAACTGGCCTGACGGCATGGCAGTAATTCCCCATGGTTTAATCAGTTGGTTTTTGTGGCAGGCCACATAATGCCCATCCACTGTGTAGACTTTAACTGAATTATCATAGTTGTCAGTAACACCAATCAAGCCTTGGGGAGTCACAGCTATGGACAGAGGGATAAGGTTTGGCAGGTCGGCACCAAAGAAGCTCAAAACAAAGTTGTCGATGCTTGCATTGCGTCGGATTTCACGCGGCACGCCTTTGCGATTGAAAATCTGGACACGGCAGTTCCCTCGATCGGCCACCAGTATGTCACCTTGTGGTGAAACACAAATGCTAACAGGTAAATTAAACATTCCAGGCAGTGCTCCTTTACAGCCCATCTTCTTTACAAACTGGCAGACTGGTGGCCTGGAACTAGCCCCAGCAGATCCCCCACCTGCATCCATGGACTTTGATTTAAAGCTGCCTGGTGAACCACAAACTGCCTCTTCTACAGTTGAAACCATGTCAACATCCCGGTAAAGATCCACTGGAACCATTACAGGACCACCAGTAGCACCTAATGGTGCATCCTCTGCATTGAAATCAAGTACAGTCTCTAACCCACCTTTCTCATCATCTGTATTGACTATGTAAGTGTCTGTGGTCAAAAGGCCCACTTCTATAGGTTTAGAGTGCTCTGCTCTGGCCAGTGTTGGCTCTTGCAGCTGGAACTGTGTGGGTAAACTGCTTCTCAGGTCCAGTTCTTCATCATCGCTTCCTGCGCCATCGTCCTTTAATAAGGCAATATCACTCTGCCTTACTCGCACGGTCAGATAATCACAGCGCGACACCACTTTTACCTCTGCCAGGTTAAGAAAATATGTCTGCTCCTCAAGAACCTGTGCATTAAGCTTTTCTACCTCTCCCAAAGAGGCTGTGAATGTCTTTCGAGATCTGCTGAGCTCCTCCTGAAGATGTAGCTCTGCTGTGGAATACTCCTGCTGAACCACCCGGTACTTTTGTCTCAAGCTCTTGGAAATGTTTTCAAGTGCAGTCTTTTTCTTCTGAATATTACCCATAACATCACGGAGGGCAGCCAGTCTACCACTCAGCTCTTTACGGCGCTGCTCAGCAGCCACTTTTATCGGCTGAACTGAATGGCCTTCATGCAGGTGGCCCTCACCTTTACAGACCTCACAGAGAACTGTGGTGCAGTCAAAGCAGAACTGTCTTGGTAGCCGGTTGCCGCAGGATTTGCACATTAGCGCTGCAGCAGCAGCACTGCAGGTCAAAGTGCAATCTATAATCTTGAGTACAGTGAGATTATCTGCCAGCTGGGAGATGCTGCTCATCCTGGAGACCTTGCTGCAGAAAGGGCAGCGGACACCATTGATGGTACTAGCCAACAGTTTCTCCAAACAAAGCCGACACACTGTGTGGCCACACTGGAGGAGTTTAGGTCTCAGTTGATCCTGGTTATAAGTCTCCAAGCAGATGGGGCATTCAAGAACCTCCCTCATTAGGTCTGGATCCAGAGAGGAGCATGCTGCCGCCATTATGATCTTTTCCCCTGAGTGGAAATAAAAACAAACTGTAATATTTTCTCTTTGTGTCAAAAAAGAATTCAAAAGATACATAGAAATTTTCCAAATGGTGATTATATTTGCAAGTTAAACACTGACAGGGTGAATGTGGTATTTACATTTTTTTTGCTTAAACTATTTTCCACTGCTAGTTCCATTAGAGTATGAAGAAAGCTCTGTTTATGTGTCTAAACATGCTTAAGCACAAGTATTGTGTGCTGTTTAAAAATACAAAACTTCCTCAGCTAGAACTACTTGAAAATTTCTATATTAATGCTGATATTTTTCAACAACGTAAAAAAATATATTAAAATGTTCAAAAAAGGCTATGGGAGAAGCAATGGATAAACAAAAATAATAATTTAAAAATGTAATATCTTACATCTACTGTGGAAAATCTGGACACATGTAAGACTTCCTAAAGCCAAAAATTGAGAATATTAGCCTACATTTAAGACTTTTTATGACTGAAGAGTATGCAGTAATTCAGGTTCATTACCATTCCTATTGACATTAAAGTATTCCAAAATATCATGATAAAGTGTTAATTCCATATCACTCATCCCTACATATATCGTTAGTATACATTTATTTATAGTTTATTTTAAAGAACCGTTAGCTTCTGTATGTCGCACAGGATGGAAACAGAAGTAAAAAGAAGTTTTAAAAAAAAAAAACAAAAAAAAAACACTTGGACGATTAGAAATCCAGAAATAAAGCTAATAACTGACAATGTCTTGTGAGCGATGAAACGAAACAATAATGTGGAGATAATAAAGACTAATGTTAAGCTAATGTTTTCTGCGAGCTAGAAGACATTATGTCATATATAATAAATCTATAGTTATAGGCGAGCATGTCAGACTTTGTTTAACAACACCAGCATCTCATTTGCAGTTAAGAAACAGCCTTCTGACTTAGACACATCATGTATATAGAGAAGGCCTCCCTATCTGACAGCAAATGTTAACGCTGTACTAAAGGGTAAACACATCGCGGCGACGACGTCATCTAACAAAAATACAGGACTGATTAAAACAGGACGTGCACATAAACAAGGGGAAATTGTAATGGTTTTTTTTTTTTTAGATATATTTGCTCTTTAACGTTACCTTTCCTCCAACGTCTGATAGTGGAGAGGTAAGAAGGTGTGCAGTGAGCTACAGCCGCTGGTGCAGCTGCAGTGCTGATGACTCTTCCCACGCAGAGCCGTCGCTTACGTAAAACGTAAACATGTGAGGCCGACGGTTGTTTTGATTGGCTACTGATCCTGGTTTTACGCCATGCCTTCGTTTACCGAAATGTCCTATTTACGACATGTCTTGACCCGTTAGAAAATGCAATCGACGTTGAAATCTTTTTTTAATCGTCTTGTTGCTGAATTTTTTCTCTGTGCAAATAGCTCTGTTTTCAAAATGCAAAACAATTAGGCAACGTCATTCTAACTGTACAAGCTGCAAAAAACAATAAAATAAAACAAAAAACTGTTTTAGTTAGTTAGTAATATGAAACTTTCTATTAAAAATAATTCTGAAAAGGTAAACATGCAAAACTATTTTTCAAGGTAGAAGAGCAATGACCAAGAACGTCCGCTAGATGTCAGAAAAGATCCACAATAGAATGTTGATACGGTAGAGAGTAATTCATGTTTTAGTAAAGAGAGGACAGTAAAGAAAGCAATGGACTCTAAAATGAAACAAAACGACGGCTGACTAGCAGGTTAAAAGTCATGGAAAAACAAGTTAAAAAAATCAAATACACAAAATCCAAAGTAAATCTTTGGAAATTTGTAACGGAACAACCTGATAATATAATAGTAATATTTTTGGCACTCCAAATAAACACATGAATACAGATAAATACAAAGTTACAAAGTTTTTTTCTTTTCTTTTTGCAACTGCTAACAAGCATATAGCCTACTTATAATTTAATACCATAATTTAATTTAATAATACCAGTCTTTAAAAACGCAGTACATATTTTATAACAAACACTAAGTTTTTGAAAACGCATTTTATAAAAAACACAGGAAATCTGATTCAAAAAGAAATTATTCTGTCCAACAAGAGTCAATGATTTTGATCACAAAATACATACCGCCAATCTAAGTGCACCACCTTTAGATATCCTAGTAATTACTGGCATCACAAAAATTGCATAATATGATTTTTGTGTTTTCAGTTCTATAGATGTCTGGAAACACTATCCACAAGGAGTTGAATGTTGGTATCTACACCACTGAAAAACAATTCAGTTTTTCCTTTATTGTAAAAAGTAAGGGAAAAAATGAACAATGGGAACTGACACAACTGCTGACAGGGAACAAAATACACATAAAGAAAGAAAAAAAGAGCAAAAATGCTAAGGTTTACCAATCGATGCAATCTTCAGCTTGTTGTCTCAGATCTACCTGTGGTAATTTCCGGCTGTGATCGCCCTACAGCCATCATCCGTAGCATTAAGGAGGTACATTTGATCATGTGTTTGTTGATCCCCACTACCACACAATCTTAGACCTTTTATTTATCCTCTGCCTGGACATACTCCTCGTATTCTTTCCCTCCCTTGTGCAAACATTATTTGTCTTCTCCTGGGTTCTGTTTCTACACTGAACAACATCCCTCCCAAAATGATGTTGTTCAGTGAAAACATGGTGAAAACACTTTTACTGTTTCGTGTAAATGAAGAAAACTTTAACTCCATCTGTTTTAGATTCAGGTTGGAATTATCTTATCAGGTGTAACCTGATATAATGTTCCACGAACTTCCCCCTTAAAGTTAAGACCCTCTACTTTCAATGAACCAGCATCCATGGCAAGATATGAAACAATGTGACAGCCTCCTAAGATTGAAATTTCCAACCTCATTCCATGTTTGCCTGGTGTAAAACAAAGGATAAATGTCTCGAAAAGGATCTCATGCCTGCTGTTGAGCATGACAGATGATCTGTGATGCTATGGACCTGTTCCTCTTCCGAAGCCCCCGGGAATCTTGTTAGAATTCATGCCTTCATAAACTCTTTAAAGTACAAGCAAATTTAAAAGGTTTCTTTCCACTGTTGCCACATCTTTGCTTGGGGTGAGAATTGGCTGCAAACTCAACGACCTTATGCAATTGTCTGGGCTTCCTTGAAAAGACAACCTTTTATCAGCTGGCATTATAAATTGAATTTGACTGCACCGTATTGCAATTTGGATCAATTCTGAATGCATTTAGTGAAATTTAAATCTGCCTATATTATTTAATTGTCCTTGATCGATCTGATTACGTATTTCTGGATATGAACTGCTTGTGTTATAAAATGTCTTTAGGTTACATCTGATTTGGCGCTATAAAAATAAGATGAATTGAATTTAATTGTTTTACTATTGTTTTTAAGCTGAAGCTTTTGCATATGTAAAGGTTTTCATATGGTATCTAAGGTTTGATTTTTGTGTTTTCTGTTCTGGTGTGCTGTGTGTGAATGTATGTGAATAAGACATATGGTCCATAGTTTTGGTTTTGGATATAACTTGTCTAGTAATAAAATGTAAGCATTTTAGAACCTGAAATGTGTTAATGGCATGGACTCAACAGACTAATGTAGTGGTATTTAGAGCTATAAAAATCTGACCACAGACTTGACAAATGTATGTTACTGACTGAAAAAAGGTGTAAAGAACTGCCTTTTTGTAAATTTTTTCCTCTCACACACTCTGTTCCTCTACTGACTGCTCTTCCAGAGGCAACAGACCAGGCAGTCGGAGGTGGAGGGCGAAGGGAGCTTAAGTCTGTTCCCTTCATCAACTACCTGTTGGCTCTGCAAAAGAACCAGCTGTTGTCTGACGACCTGGTGAATGGCGTAGAGATCCGTTGCGAAGAAAAGGGTATCTGTCCCTCTGGCTGCCACCTGTGCCATCACCAGGGCTTGATGGGAGGAGGGTCGGGGAGAAGTCGCAATGGTAATGGTAGGAGTGGTGAGCAGCCGTCTCCCATCCCTGTCCTCCTTGAAGTCAGCAAGGTTGTGCCACTTTACAGCCTGATTCAAGACAACGTCACCAAAGAGGTGAGAAAGAGGCCTATGAATTGATCATTTAACCATAGAATAACATAAATTAGGAATGTTAGAGGAGACTAAATTAAAATGACCATATTAAGCTACTTTTTATATATACGGTGCCTTGCAAAAGAATACATACCCCTTAAACGTTTTCACATTTTTCCACAATATAATGCAAGCTTCAATATATTTTAGACCACCAAGATTTAATGCCTAATTGTAGAAAATGTATTTTTTTTATTTCACAAATAAAAATCTGATCCCACTATGTATTCAGTCTTCAAGCTCTGATATGCTTAGACAAAATCCAGTGCAGCCAGTTGTCTGCAGAAGTTACCGAATTAGAAATTAGAATTCACCTGTGTGCAATTTAATCTCAGCATAAATACAGCTGTGCTTTGAAGGCCTCATAGATTTATTAGAGAACATTAGTGAACAAACAGGATCGCAAAGATCAAGGAACACAGCAGACCTGTTGGACAAAAAAGTTGTGGAGAAGATTAAAGTTAGGAAACAATTGCCCCAACTTTAAACATCTCCTAGAACACGGTTTAGTTCATCATCTAAAAATGGAAGGAGTATGACACAACTGCTAACCTTATTAAGACATGGCCACCATCCATCTAAACTGGCAGACCAGGCAAGCAAAGCCTTAATCAGAGAAGCAGCCAAGAGGCACTTAGTAATTCTCAAGGTGCTACAGGTGTCCACAGCTAAGGTGGGAGAATCTGTTGACATGACAAACGTTACTAATGGATTACATAGATCTAGCCTGTATGGAAGAGTGACAAAATGAAAGTCTTTTTTGAAATGAAGTCATAAGAAGTCTCATTTAATGTTTGCCGTAATCCATTTAGGGGACACAGTAGATGTGGAACATGTTTCATTCAAAGTTAATTTTGGCCTGCATGCAAAATCCTATGTGCGTAGGAAAACAAATGCATGCACATCATTCTTAACACAACACGGTGACAGTTTCCAATTCATATGTGTTAGAATGTCCCAGTCAGTGTCCAGACCTATATTCAACTGGGAATCTGTTTTAAAACTTGAATTTTGATGTTCGCAGATGCTCTCCATCAGCATTTCAGTCTCTAGATGTGTAAAGCTTGTAAAGATATACCTCAAAGGGACTTGCAGCTGTAGTGAAAGGTGATTCTATGAACTATTGAAACAAAGAGACTGCACACATCTACATGCCACATGTTTCAGATTTTAATTTTACAAAGAAAGTTTAAAAACTATGTATAGACTTTTTTAACTGCATAGTTAGGCATTGTGTTGGTCAATCACATAAAATCCCAGTAAAGCATGTTTGAGTTTGTGGATATAATTTGACCGAATGGAAAATGTGACCAAAAGTTATAATGGGAAAATATTCAAGGGTTATGAACACTTTTGCAAGGCAAATTCTTGATTTACCATATATAGCAAAAATGCAGCACTTTCATTAACATGTATGTGATAGGAAAACAATGCTAATTCAGAATCAGAATCAGAATCAGAATCAGAATCAGAATCAGCTTTATTGCCAAGTTTGTACATACAAACAAGGAATTTGACTCCGGTACACTTGTATGCATAATTGTATGCATTGCAGCTCTTTAAGGTGGTGTCAGCTCACTGTTTGACATGTTTTGCTTGGTATGTAATCTAATATCACATTACTGCAGAGTAACAATTCTAAAATGTGTATATTTTGTGTCCTCTGAAGCACTAAATTGATGCAGTTGTTGCACCTCACCTCTAGGGGGCATGAGTTGCTTGACTTTGACCACTGGAAACAAATACTGTAATACAGAGGGCATAAAAAAGATGACATCATGGTTTTCTCTTGTGGGAAAGTCAGTGTGTATGTGTGTGAGTGTGTCTGTGTGTGTGTCTATTGGTGTTTTAAAACAAGCATGCACTGCTGAATGTTAACATCATCTTAATAGCCGCATGCTGTGTTTATGATTCATTCTGTATGAGAAGGCTTTGGATTCTTTTTTTTACAGTGAAAGTTAATCACATCAGATCTGTTTTCCAGAAGCCTAATTTAGGAAGAGGCTCTGGCTTCACTTGACATTTAGTTGACCACATTTAGCCCAGTTTGTGCTAGATTTGTTTGTGCTCATGTCTGGTAAATTTGTGATGTCGTCGTGCAAGAAGAGAGACAAAAACAGGTGACTCAGAAATGTTTAACATGCATCTGATTAGGTACCTCCATAAGTACTCATGTAAATATGGATAAATGCATTCAGAAAGCACACGCACAGCATTAACCTCTGTACGTGCCTCTCATAACAAGCACCACAGCCCCAAAGAGTAGGAGAGGCAATCAATAGCAGACAACCCATAGTGGGCCTTGTCAATACCTAAATGTGAGGAAATGCAAACATGCCTCTTCATCTTGCTGTTGTAACCACTTTGTTACCCATTCTTATGTCTACCCTGAAACTACCCTTGGATCTTATAAAGGTGAAGTGTGAGAGAAGATCGGTTAGCCTGCAGTAGACTAAGGTACCCCTCAGAGCTGGTTTAAGGCAGGATTATTAGCTTCTTATTGATTTCATCAACTACTGGGGAGGGCAGCAAGTACATCACTCTGCTACTCTTTTGCTTGCGTTTTCTTCTCTCCTTGGCCACAGCTGCTGCACGTCAAAATGGCACATACGTATATTGCATTTGAGACTAGCAGCAACCTGTCTGTCCACACACACATTTGCTCCATCGCTTCATCTTCATGTGTGCATCTGTCTCTCACACACGATTTCACTTCAGACTGTCTTTCTACTTGGCTGGGTCTACGGGGAAAGACAGCTGCCATGCTGCAGAAGCTCTCTTCGAAATAAGGCCCTTTTTTCTCTTTACTCTGAATCCATGAAAGCAATCAAATATACCCTTAAAGGTTCAGTTTATGGTTAGATACCCTCAAATTCTATCAGGATGTGTATGCCTATTTGAATAAATGTGTCTTTAAATGCCTCGTGTGTGGCTTCAATAGATATGTCACTTTCACTTTGACTCCATTCCTCCCTCATTTCTCAGCTGCTGGTATCTTTTTAGTGACCTCAACCAGACTGTCTGGCTGTTTGACAGGACATGTCCCTCTCATATATATTCCATGTTAACCCAGAAGGCGGTATGGACAATAGTATTATTTTCATTTCTTACTGAAAACCCCAACTAGAAATTAAAGGATACTGAATTGAATATTAAATATAGTATACTTGCATGGGAGCCTAGTTAAGAGACAGGAGAAATAAATTCCTATAAACATTTCCTTAGTTCAAATAATTGTATAGGATTGAGATTTAGACCTAAGTCAATACCTAATGATAACAAAATATTTAAAATCTCTAAATGATGCGTGACCTACTACAGTTTTGTGAAAATGTATTTGCCCCCTTGCAGATTTCTTTTGTTTTTTATCTTTTTTACACGTCAGATCATCAAAAAAATTTTAATATCAGACAAAAGTAAATAAATACAAACCGCAGCTTCTACCAAATTAAGAGTTCAATCACCCTGGTCCTATCTTTAAAAGTAATCGCCCCCGCTTGTTATATCTTGAGATGTGATTAACCCCTACTTTCGGAAATGCTACGTTCAATTTCACAGGCCACGCCCTTGCCTGATTACTTCCTGACCAGCAGATTTGAGAAACTACCTAAATAGGATCCGTTTGACAACATGAAGTAGGATAAAAGAAGTCTAAGGTAATTAAACAAGAGGTGAGAAACAAAGTCATTGACAAAATGATTCAAGAACCGGAAACAGATGGGACAAAAATAGAACCCTTGGGAGAGTTCCAAAGCAAAAACTACTGCTAATCAAAATACAAATGCCTGTCTCACATTTCCCTTAATGATCTCTAATACCTTTGGGGATATATGTTGTGGACCGATGAGATCAAAACATAACTTTTTGGATGGTGTGTGGTGGAAAACTAACAACATTTCAGAATAAGACATCATACCAACAGTTAAATGTGAAGGTTGAAGTGTGATGCTCTGGGGCTGCTATGTTGCTTCAGGACTTGCCTGACTCACTGTAAATGACAGAATCAGGAGTTCTGTTGTCTTCCAGAAAAGGTGAATATCTGGCCATCATTTCATGACCCTAAGCTTAAGAGCACTTGAAACAATGATTTCAAAACACCAACAAGCCCACTTCTGAGTTGCTCAAAGAGAAGATTTTGGAGGGGGTCAAAAGTCCCAAAAAACATGGGCTAAAATTCCTCTAAAGTAATAGCTCTTTTCCTTTGAAAAGAGCTATATTTAAAAATCATAAAATTTTTTATTTGGTATTCACTCAAATTATAAAATCTTCTGTGATAATCTGAAACGTGTGTGACAAAAAAGCAAAAACAGACAAAATCTTTTGATTTACTTCAAGATCACTGTAAATGTCCAATAATATATATATATTTTAATATATATATATATATATAATATATATTATATATATATATATATATATTATATATTGCATATTTTCGTATATAAAAACCAGCATACATCTATGTGTGTAGCATTTAGTTGAACATTTGCTGATCCATTAGTGATAATGTTTGCTTCTGAAAAGATATGTATTTCCCAAGTTGCTCTTTTCTTGGCCTTGCTGTTTGGTTTAGGCTTGGGCTTCACTTGACTTAGACTGAAAAGAGTTGTGGAAATTGATTCAGTTTGACTGAGATGGATCTGACTGGTTCATGCTAATGCACGCATTCAAACACTGTCCCCGACAGGCTGTTTGATTCTATGGAAAAAGAGCTCAGACCATAAATAAGTAAACTTATGCTTGTGGTGCTTGAGTCCCAGGGTTGCTATGACTGAATTATGGCAAACCTTTTGAACAAATTGGTTTTGAGTCTAATGGGTCAGAATGCTCTATACCCTGCCCATTGGCCAGTACCGTGCTTCCCCTCATCAAAGCAGCATTTGAAATAGATATAAGGTGGCAGGTTCAAAATGGAAGAGGTAGAGGGATTAAGCTTAGGTGAAACACAGGCACAGAGAGCAATTTACAGACACGGACATAGGCCGGGACCCACGATAAAGATGTTTAAAAGAAAGGTAAAACATATTTTTATTTTATTGCAGTATCGCAATCTCACACTAAAAGTTTTGAAAAAAAAAATCAACCTTTAATTTCATGGATTCAAAATATCCATGGTTATAAATATTTGACATAATTGCTGTTACTCTTAAATCCCTTTTAAATGTATAAAACAGAAGCATTTTTTAACTTATACTGTGCTTTTTAAAGATGATCAGAGATTCTAGGAACTTCTAATTAGTAATCAAAGGCTTGCCTTGGGGTATATTAGGTATGACATGACACAGAGGCCAATTTCTTTGAGCCACTGGCCACCATTCTGAACAAGGACTATTTGTTTGTTACCACACAGCTTCAGAGAACTGAAGAAAAACGTGGCAACTTCGGACCACCAAGTCTCCATAAAAACCTTTGGATGTTAGCTGTGGTAGGGTCAGAATATTGCCTAAACAACATGGAACCATGGATCCATCCTGTTTTAACAAATTAAGCTGGTGATGGTGGTGGGATATTTTCTTCAGACTTTGGGCCTCTTCGTGCCATTTGAGCAATGTTTAAATGCCACAGCCTTTCTGAATATTATTGCTGACCATGTCCATCCCTTAATGAACATAGTGTACCTGTCTTCTGATGGCTTCTTTCTGTAGGATGCAACAAATCATTCCAAACCAGTTTCTTGAACATGACATTTGCAAATCAAATGCAATTGTTATTTCTTTTTCCATGGCATTGTATCGCATGCCATTCTTATTCTTATTGGTCATTTGAGCTGTATTCTAAACTATATGTTACATTATGGACAAAACCAGATAAATTCTGGATCATTCTCAAATTACGTTGCTTGACATTTCAGATTCGTTTAGAATGTGTTTACACAGAGTTACCTTTCCAAAAAGCAAATCACACATGGTGTTTGATGGTTGTCATGTGACGTGTCAATTCGGCCCATCAACCTCTGTATGAACCAACCCACCAGCTGCCCTACGTGCGCAATTTCCTGGAAGTGCTACCTCTGATAAGGTTCCTAGAAGCAGCCCATTGGCTTCTTTGTTAACACCATTACCCTTGAATGATTGGAAAAGTCCCATAAAGGCACTAATGTGGGTGCACACACACACACACACACACACACACACACTCACACAGATGATCTGCTGTGTTCTGACTTAGACACTATTCCACCACTGGTGATTATCTTATAAATCAATACTGTGGGCCAGCTGGCCAGTGTTTTTGTGTATTAGCCTCAGAATACAGACAGTAATTCAGTCAGCATAGACTAGAAAAACAGATTAATATATTAAGGAGGTCACAATGGGCTCACTTGGCTTCTTGTAAGTCACGACAGGGTTTCTATGAAAGTGAAAGGTTCACGTTGTGTTTTGGAGCCAATGAGTCTGCAAGGTCTGAATGATGTCAAGACTTTGAGTTCACATGGCTGGAATAGTTGATGCTAATTGGTCTTGCTGTTTACTGGTAATTTGTAATATACAAAGCTAAAAGAGGTTATACTTAAAGCTCAAATTGTTAATTATAGGTAAGTTCACTGAAGATAAATCACAGCATATTTGTGAACTGGTAAGATTCGTGTATCCATTGTGACAACAGTGACGTCTCCAGTTCCTGAAAGCAACTCTCTCTTTGCTGCCAATATACTTACTTGGTTACAATGAAGGCTTTGAGAGATCTCTCTTTGTCAAAACTCTGGCTGTTTTAAAATGAAGCATAAGCAGATGAGATCTGTTTCATACCCCTGTTTGGTAAGCACAATCTGTAGGGTATGGATCTCCAGTGTTCTGGGAAATCTCCAGTGATCTGTGGTTAATCAATGAAACATACAGTACCCACTTCTTGTCAGATGTACTCCACTAATCATAGAAGTACCTGGACCAGAGCCCTTCATCGAGCCTGTTCATCTTTCTAAAATACCTTTCCTCTTCCATCCATGTTCCTTATCTTCACCATTAGACATTTAACACATGATCACTTTACATATAAAAGTAAGTACCTTTCTTTTTTTTTCTTTTCCTTTCTGTAAACCTCCATCTCTGTTTTACCTCCAAAGTCCCCCCACACATCTCCCCACCTCATTCTCTTAACCATAATTTGATTCCCTGTTTACCCAGTGGAGACTGGCTTGCGTTACTCTTTAAAAATAAACACAGCGATGATCGCTTTGTCTGTTTTTCACATGTGCAGCCATGCAATCAAGCGCACATGCCCATATGGGGTTTTTCTAAGAAACTGAGGGTGGTAAGTGCATGGCAGTTCTGTGGTCTTTCTCTCTTTTGCCCTTTGTAGTGGGGGTCATTTCTCATATTTGTCTATTCTTTGTGCGTACATGGGCCCAGGGTCTAGGATCCCGTTGACATGAGGTGGCAAGTTTCCTCCTGTTGTTGTTTTATCAGCAGCAGTTAGCCACATGGGTGCAATGGGATGGGGGGTGAGAGGTTCTGACTTTTTTTTTCATGGGGTCATTATATGTTCATGGCTTGGAGTCTTTGCTTACCCTCCTACAACAACAGTTCATTCTGCAAGCTCATTTAGAGGGGCTTACATTGTAGTATCTTACGTTTGATTGCAGAGGGATCCCCCCATTGTAAAGTAGGGGATGGCTTTAATAGCTCAAGAGTCCTTTTTTACACATTTTCCTCCTTCTGCATCTTTCTGTTTTTTTATTGTCCTATTTTACATGGGCTCTCCAGCCTCACTCCCTTTTTTTCCTCAGTCTTTCCTCTGCTGCTCATTTAGGTCACTAGCACTTTCAAAATACTTGAGCAAAGCCAAGTGGTATTGGATGGAGTTGGTTGCCTTGAAAGTGTGCTTCTTCAACAGTTAACAATATAGTGTTGTGGAAATATCAAAGCCGCAGTCACAATGTTTCCTACCTTGCCATGTATGCTTTTGTATTGAAAAACACAAAATCATGATTCGTGGGCTTCATGAAAGGAAATGGAGAGGATTTTGTGGAAGATCAAGTCCTGTCACTTCTTTGAAACATGCATTTCACTTTTAAAATGTTTTTGTATTGAATAGTTAGTGTGTCTATTATTGCTGCTATGTTTCAGTTGTAGTTGCATCAATTCTTTAAGACTGGCGTATGTCCTGTGTTCATGGCTTGTTTAAACTGCAGTGTTCATTTAACTAAAGCTTTCCAAAAGGTATGTCCAAAAGAAATCGGTGGCATCTTGTGTTCCTACGCCATTCAGACAAATGGCAGGTCCGTAATAGTCTGATGGCATAATAAAATTGGCTTCTGCGTTCACACCCTGACTGTTATTTTCCAAGCTGTCTGTTATTCATGTGAGGACTTAAAGGATAATCACTTCAAATGTCACTTTCAGTCATTTGCACACGGCAGAAATCTTTGGTGGCATATCTTTAGTGAATAAAACAGCTAACTGTAGAAATCAACTATATTTTGTATGTGCATGGACATACTGTATGTGTGCAATTTTCTTAGACTTAAATGCCATCTCATTGTTTGCTTTGCTTTCTTGTTTATTTGCTTTATTGAATGGCATGGTGTCTGAAAAAAAGATAAGGCTATTCCCTGCTCTGTGTTGGGTGCATGGTATGCTACGATTATCTTTCTGCATGGTTCAACGTCTTTTTTTGTGACCATGATCAAGCACATCTCGAAAGCAGTATGCATGAGGCAGCACTACCAACCTGCTAGAGAATATAAATAACTGAGAGCTCTATTGATCCATAGTGTGACTAGGGGGAGCAGAAGTGCTTGCAAACTCCCAGGAAGTCTCTCTATATCATGCCCTAGGCTTTAGGAGAAGCCCTGACATTATCCTTAATTGCTCTGATGGTTATATTGGCATTTTGCTGCCTTTTAGAGGATGACTGAGCTTCTTCCTTTGACTTTTCTACCTTTTTGCCCGTTAATGAAGTAGCACAAGGAGATGTTAGGAGATGATGTCACCTCTTAATATCTCACTACCCAACCCCCTCTATCCCCACCTCAGTCAGACCGACAGCCGTGCTAGCAGATCTTGCACAGAAGCACATAGAATGAGGGAGGTGAGGAGTGACACTGCTCTCACATCTCCATCATTAACGCAAGAGTGCATCAATGATATAGCAGTGTAAGCTTGTTGGTGCTGGTAAGATCTTTCTGCCATCCGGTAATTGGGAAAGGTGGAAATAAAAAGGTCAGTCTGCATGTAGGGGGAAGTGAATAGTTCTAGATTTATCCCTTTGAGACTGATTTGAGCTGTGAGCAATTCATTATATTTAAATTCCTTCAAGTGACCCAACTTATATTCAAAATCTGTCTGTCTGTCTGTCTGTCTGTCTGTCTGTCTGTCTGTCTGTCTGTCTGTCTGTATATGGATGTATGGATGACATTGGTTGAAAAGGTTCAGACTGAGATGGACTGAGCATAGATGGACAAGGAGCACATGGTCCTAGAGATAATTACATTTCTCTCACCTGTTACCCTTTGCAGGCCTTCAAGAGCGCCACAATGAGCTCATACTGGTGTGCTGGAAAGGGCGATGTCATTGATAACTGGTGTCGCTGTGACCTGAGTGCCTTCACCGAAGATGGTCTGCCTAACTGCAGTCCCCTCAGGCAGCCAATGTAGGTGTAAGGTGACACTGTTGACACCTAGGGTTTCATACCAAAGACAAGTTTTCTCAATGCATTCACTGGTTGTAAATGAATATATGCACATGCTCACACACACAGAAACCTGGCTCTGCTGGGGCACCTAAGAATGTTGGAGACACAAGCCTGGTCCTTGAAGGTCCAATAACTGTGAGCTGACATACACTCATTCAAGGTGTCCTAATAAGACTCCTGTGGCTGTGAATGCTGTTGGTCCCTTTTTTGTATTTCTCAGTGTTAGTGAATGCCCATTATAAATAGCAAGCGCTTTAATTTTTGCTTAGATTTGCTTTTGAATTTTCACAGTCTTAATACCATTTAGAGGTTGTTGAAAAAACACCGATGGCAAAAACTTGGTTATACATCCAAGTTATTATGCTACCTACATTAAATTTGAATACCAATGATGATGCAATGTTTTTAGTGTGCCATTGTTGGTATGGGCTGATTTCTTAATTTATGTTCATAGTGTATCAATAATAGGATTATTAGCCCGTACCAACAATGGCAGGCTAAAATGATAATAAAAAAAGTCAGTTAAGAATATGCTACCCATCAGACCATTATATAACAGATGTGTAACAGTAATTGGGCTTTTTCTTTGTTTGTTTTTATAGTCATATTTTAAAATCTTCATGAAAGGCTTTTAAATTCTAAAGGTTTATGCTTGTAGAGAAAATAAAAACCTGTCTTTATACAATCTTAAACAAAGGTATTTACAGAACAATCACAACTGACCTAGACTGTCTAAATTTGTTTTAAGCAAAAACTAATTTTCCTCTAACATTATTAAAGCCCAACTCGGGGGCCTTTTTTTGGGGTCTGAATTCAAACAAGTTTAGTGAGAAAACTAATAAAACTGACATTGAAAGTAAGTTCAGACAAGCCATCTGCTTTTAATGTTGGGGTTGCATGTATTATACAGTTTCTGTTCTTTGAAATGCTAGAGTGCAGCACTTGATAAATATGAAAAACAACTGGATATACACTCACCGGCCAATTTATTAGGTACACCTTGCTAGTACTGGGTTGGACCCCCTTTTGCCTTCAGAACTGCCTTAATCCTTCAGATTCAGCAAGGAACTGGAAACATTCCTTAGAGAGTTTGGTCCATATTGACATGATAGCATCACACAGATGCCTCAGATTTGTCAACTGCACATCCATGATGCAAATCTCCCGTTCCACCACATCCCAAAGGTGCTCTATTGGATTGAGATCTGGTGACTGTAGGGGCCATTTGAGTGCAGTGAACTCATTGTCATGTTCAAGAAACCAGTCTGAGATGATTCGTGCTTTATGACATGGCTCGTTATCCTGCTGGAAGTAACCATCAGAAGATGGGTACACTGTGGTCATAAAGGGATGGACATGGTCAGCAACAATACTGAGTTAGGCTGTGGCGTTGACACAATGCTCAATTGGTACTAAGGGGCCCAAAGTGTGCCAAGAAAATACACCCCACACCATTACACCACCACCACCAGCCTGAACAGTTGATACAAGGCAGGATGGATCCATGCTTTCATGTTGTTGACGCCAAATTCTGACCCTACCATCTGAATGTCACAGCAGAAATCGAGACTCATCAGACCAGGCAACGTTTTTCCAATCTTCTATTGTCCTATTTTGGTGAGCCTGTGCGAATTGTAGCCTCAGTTTCCTGTACTTAGCTGACAGGAGTGGCACCCAGAGTGGTCTTCTGCTGCTGTAGCCCATCCGCCTAAAGGTTCGACGTGTTGTGCGTTCAAAGATGCATTTCTGCATGCCTTGGTTGTAATGACTGGTTATTTGAGTTACTGTTGCCTTTCTATCAGCTCGAACCAGTCTAGACATTCTCCTCTTGACTTCTGGCATCAACGAGGCATTTGCGCCCACAGAACTGCCGCTGGATATTTTCTGATGCTCAGTTTGAACTGCAACAGATCTTCTTGACCATGTCTACATGCCTAAATGTATTGAGTTGCTGCCATGTGATTGGCTGATTAGAAATCTGTGTTAATGAGCAGTTGGACAGGTGTACCTAATAAAGTGGCTGGTGAGTGTATATATTGCATATTCATCTTTTTCTTTATTTCCAGGGAATGATTATCAGATAAATGCCCCAACTACACTGTTGCCAGAGCAGTGATCCCTGGATCACTGCTCTGGCATGAAAAAAAGAGGCATGGTTTAAACACCTAATGGAGACATTGATTAAAATGTATAGTGACTATGGAGACTTTTTGCTCTATCACTTATCAAAGAGAGGACCAGCATAGTTTATTTAAAGATATTAGCAGTATTTGGAAAAAAAGAAGAGGTTTATTCATTGAAACTGTACTGCAGTTTCTTACAATATTTTTGTGTACTATGCCATTTTCATTTACTAATTTCCAACCAGTTGATTAACTAAAGATAAGATAGTAATGCTAATACCATTATAACTACTAGTAATACCTAATTTAACTGTAATTCTAATGCTGAGCCTTTTGTTTCCTCTATTACTTTAGTTTGCGTCTAGCCCCTTACATGGAGCCCTCAAGCACAACAGTGGCCCTGGAGTGGATGGATGTGGAGCCGCTGATTGGCTGCAAAGTTACTGACTACATCATTCAACATAAACGTGTAGAGGATCCCTCAGAAGCAGAAATCTACACAGGTAGGAAAGATTAATTCTCAAGTTAGTTTCATGACTGTATTTTATAAACTTTGTTTTAATTTGGTCATTTTTTTCACATTTGGCCCTAAAGACACTTGGATCAACTGAGGTGGAAGAGTTGGCCTTAGACACAAACGACAAGTATAACTTTTGCTTGAGGACATTGTATGACGTAGAGAGGGTTGTCCAAACACTGTGAGTGGTGCTGGCAATTGTATTTGCAGGTCAAGGAAATGGTCATTGTTGTGATCAGGGCCGGCATGAGTCATAGGAACAAGCCAGATCTAATCAAGAAACTAGGTGGTGTGGAAAAAAGTGGCCTCAGACATTGAGAAGTATAGACAAGCCATCCATCGCAGCTGGGAGTGATGCTGATGAAGCGTGGGCACCGGTGAGCAAAGAGTGGGCCCAGACAGCTAGGCACAGACACGCTGGCAGAGGTGAGGCATGAAGGGGCAGATGGTGAGGGTGACTCACGTTTCTATGTGCCAGTCACCACTCGTGTTGTAAATCGTGTTGTGATGGAGACAAAGTTCAGTTTCAGAGTCATTGTTTCAAGTTTTTGTTTCACTTATTGTTTGTAATACTAACTTTCTACCCATGGAACTGGATATATTAGTAACTTTTTTCCACACACTGTAAATAAAACTATCAGTACATAATGGCTGTCCAGGGTTAGGATAAGGATGGATAATTAGAATGGCTAATTAAAGAAGTCAAAGCATTAACCGAACACTGGGAGGCTTCTGTGGCCGGATCGTCATTCGGTTGCTAAATTTTTTTGAACATAAAAAATAAAAGTATTTTTACAGAAAAACTTGTTCTCATTACCATGGGCAAATAGCCTTGAAGAAGGTCTGTTTTTGAAAATGTTCGGTTTGTAATACCACCTCATAGACGCTTTATTTTGTTTACTAAAGTTGCTACAATTAAAAACCATTTTTGGCTTTGCATCACGAACACCAAACAAGGATTTTTAAAAAGTTAGACATTCCTCTGTTTTTTTTTTTATTTTGTTTTTTCAGCACTTCTTTTCTTACTCAAGCAAAGACACAATTTCCCATTTTAAAGTTGCAAGTGAAACCGCTGGTTGGCTGACTGCAGAGAATCTCCAGTGGAGAAATTCTGGGGATAAATGCTTTGCCTTAGGGCTTCTTTGTGGTTTTCTGGAAAGCAAGTGTTTCTCTTCTATTTACCGTGTTCATATTTTCCAGGACCACTATATGATTTGAACTAAGAAGTGTGTAGTCATGGCTTCCTCTCCAAACTTTAACGAGTGGTTACAGGGTGAAGGATTGTTCAAAAGAATTATATTGAACCGTGTTTGTAAATCGCGTGGAAAAATCACCACCCAAAGCTTAAGCCAGTAATGGTAGTTGGCAGTGTGGGGCAATGTGAAGTGATATTTGGTATTCAAGCCTTAAATGAGGCAGCATTATAAAAAAATGAGGCACAAAGTTTATGTATGTGTCATCTAATTGTTTCATTTAAGTTCTCCATTCTGGACTCTTTAAATGTCAAACTTCTAATCAGAAAGTAACTGTATACACTGTTCCAGTGTTTAGCACAGTTTTAGTACAAACAACAGATGTCAGATGTGGTTGGAAAACAGGATGGGAATTTTCATAAAAAATAAAATAAAAAATCACTTGCATTTATTTACTTATTTTATACTAGTTTGTTTTTTTGTTGTTGTTTGACTATTGTACCCCTTCTCCTTAAATACAAACAGCAAAGACATTGACTAGTTGAATATGTGGCATTGCAACAGCAGAGACTTTTCTCTGACTAATGGGTTTGTCCAGACTGTTGTTTATAAACTTCAAATGTCTGCTGAAAAAGTTAAACATATAAAGTGTTGCGCCTTGCAGAAGGATTCATAATACTTAGATTTTTTTTCACATTACAACCACAAACCCTGATGTGTTTTAGTGGGATATGTGATAGTCCGACACAAAATATAAAGTAATAATATATATAAATATATATAAAGTTATATATATGAAGTTTAAGGAAAATGATGGTTTTCAAAATGTTTACAAATAAAAATCTAAAGTATAGCATACACTTGTATTCATCCCTCCTGAGTCAATATTATGTAGAAACACCTTTCACTGCAAATAAAGTGCAGGTATTTTGTGGTATGTCTCTACCAGCTTTATACATCCAGAGACTGAATTTGTTGCCCATTCTTCTTTGCAAAAATTGTTCACGTTATGTCATATTGAATGGATCACATCCTTGAACAGCAATTTTGAAGTCTTGGCACAGATTCTCAACTGGACTTATGTCTGAACTTTAACACTGGCCCATTCTAACACATTGATATGCTTTAGTCCAAACCCTATCATGTTAGCTGTATTTGTAGTGTTATTAAAATGTGAACCTCCGCTCTAATTTCAAGTCTTTTGCAGTTTCTAACAAGATTATTTCAGGAGAGCATTGATCAAAGAATCAGCAAATAATGGGTTTCTTTTCAGCAGTCGTCTGTAATGAGCAGATTTGTGTGATTGAAGTGAACAATTAATTGTTGTCTTATCAAAAGAATCTCCCACCGATGAATCTCTGCAGCTCCTCCAAAGGAACCATGGCCATCTTGGCTGATTCTTTGATTAATGCTCTCCTTGCCTGCCTTCACAGTTTTGGTGGACAGCTACGTCTTGGAAGATTTGCTGTTGTGCCATGCTCTTTTCATGTCCAGATGATGGACTGATTTGTGCTCTGTGACATGTCTCAAAGAGATTCGCATGTTTAAATAAAGGTGGAGTAAAGTTCAAAGCTTGGGATATTGTTTTATACCATAACCCTGCTGTTATTTCTCCACAGCCTTATCCTTAAACTGCCTGGGAGATGTGTCTTATAGCAACAGATGCCACACAGCAGTTCAAGCTGCTAAGCTTCTGCTCAATTCAAACATAAAACCGGTGAATGATCAACATTCTTGGGGAGTTGTGGTTTCTTTAATATGCATCTCAGATCATATTTAAACTTTATCAGCTTAAATCTATTAAAACAGGGTTCCATGGGCGCATCACTCTCTCTCCCCATATTCGTAAAAAATGCTGAAAGTGGAAGTCCATGCTTTCTTTTTTTTGTGATTCCATTAGTTAAATATCCCCACCCCTCTAAGATATTAGTTATTTTATGTATTTGACTACAGACTGTAAAACACTGTGATGTTCAGCATAAGGGACATCTGTTGGAATTTAAAGTAAACTGAAAAAATGACCAGCAGGGGAATATAAACTGGAAGCCGTGAGCATCAAGTCAAAACCTTGTTTGCTGTTATGCAAAAACAGATTTGGTTTGACTATGAAGAAATATTAATAAGTACCAAAGGAAATTATTAGAAAGTAATTTTTATTAAAATTACCTAGTACGGGACACCATCTGATTATTATGAAAAAATAGCCAAGCAGTCTCTGTCAGTTATTGTTTTATGAATACCTGCCTGGTGAGGTGTGGTATTATAGAACAATAGCTGGGGGAGTGAATCTACACACTGGCGTTCTCAAACAGCAAGCATTAACACATACAGAATAAACACAACAACTTATCTACAACATACAAGAATTTGTTAACAAAATAAGGTCAGCTCTTTAACTAGAATATTAAAAGTCAACAAAACTACTAAGTAAAATGAAAAGAACAAGAAAACCTGATAGACTACAAAAAATTGTAAAACTATAACCAATACCAAATAAAATCATGCAGTAATATCAGAGTTCAGTGTAAAAATGTATGTTCAAGAACCTAGGTTTGTTTTGAGGAATTTGAAGTGGGGCCAAATTAGCTCTGAAAGCTAACAAAAAACAACTGTTGCTATGTGTTCAAACAACCACTTCAGAACCACTTCTTAATTGGATTCACATGGCTGGGGAGCATGATTCTTGATGTTAACTAGCCATCACAGTGACAGATTGATACTAAATACTAGATATTGGACAGATACTAGAACAGAAAATAAAACGCTTATCCTACATCTCGAGAAGAAATATGTTGATTGAAATAAGAAGACTAAAGCTAGAACTTAATAAAATTGTGGAGGCAAGAATACAATTGCAAATACGGAGATTGCGGTTGATACACTTCTTAAAAATCAATTGAAAAAGAATGAAGTAAATATAACAATTTCAACAATAACTGACAGTAACAGTATACCAATGATTGATGCCAATAATGACCGTAAACTATGGCGGATCATGGCGCAAACAGAGCAAGCTGTGTTGTAAACACAGCAGAACTAATGGTAGCTTAAGCAGTAGCAGGTCTTTAGCTTTAGCAGCTGGGTTAACAGGGACACAATTAAGCATGTTTATAAGGATTGTACTCACATATTTTATGCAGGCTAGTAAGATGTGTGGAGGAGAAATCATGATAAAACAGATCTTCTGTCGAATTTTTTACTGTCAGGACATTTTATAGTGACCGTTTTAACAAATATGTATAAAATAAGCTTTAACGCACAACCCAAAATAAATTGTGTAGCATCAGGCTCAATGGTATTTTAGCACTCAAGCAGTTAAACACAAAAACAAAGCAAAACACAATGAAATAAATAATATTGAAATTGTTTTATCCCAATCTAATTTTCTCTGCCCAGACACAGAGATGGGTACCTTTCACATTTGAACCGATGCCTGGTACCTGAGAATCTGTATTGGTACTCAACGGTTCCAATTATCGTTACTTTTTTGTGTATTTATGTAATAATAAATGTTAATTTAACAATAAAATCTCAAAATTTTTCAATGTAATATATTTATTTCTCAATATATAAACTTAAACGAATATATCAAAACAACATCCTGTCACGTTCTGGGTTTGAGGTGGACCAAAGTGCAGACAAGAGCTGGGCAGCAGCATCTTCAATAAATCCTCACTTTATTTAAAGGATCAAAAACGTAACAAAAATCACTGCAGGTACAACACAGAGCCGGAATCCAAAAACTTACGAAGCTGAACACTGCAGGAACATGGCATGGACGAGGGTAGCGAGTAGGAGCGAGTGTGAAATGAGGAACCAGCAAAGAACATATAAACCAGACTAACTAATATACTAAGGGAATACAAAGGGCAGGTAACCAAAGGAACAGGGAACAGGTGTGACAAGGAGGCAGGGAGGCAGAAGGAACAGGTGAAACAAATACAAAGACTGAGCAAGGGCAAAGTGACTAATAAACAATAAAGAGTATCACAGACCAAGCAAACCTATAGACAAAGATAAATAATCAAATGAAGCATAAGAAAACTAGAATAACCATAAACTAAAGTAAACAGGGAAACTAGAGGGAACAGGAACAACAACAACCTAAGAACAAACAAAGAGCCCATAAAGAGAACCTGGTTATTAAAGTAAACAAACCTAACCACACTGACTGAATTGACTGGAAAGGGAACAGAGAACGAGAGAACCAGAATATGTACAAACCAAAAATAACAACAACAAAAACTAACCTATAAGGAAGAGCTGGAAAGAGAACAAATAGAGATACTAAAAGAGGAACTAAACTAAAGAATCCAAGGAAGACAAGAACTATAATAATAATAATAATAATAATAATAATAATAATATCACACAAAGTAAAAAGAAGGCAACTACTAAGAAACTAAAAACGAGAGGAGAGAAACACAACACACACTAGGAGGCGGTAGAGGAAAACAAAACTAACAGGGGGCAAAAGCAAATAAACAGACTGCAAAGCCCAAACTAGAAACACCTGGACGAAAAGTAAACACAAAACCACAAATAAAAGTCCAAAATGTCACATCCTGACACATCCATCTGTTTGTATTTTAACATTGCAGTTGTTTCACAAATTTTTTCAACATGAAATCCCTGACTACGCTTTTTTTTTCTTAAAAATGCACAAATTAAAACCCAGCTCCATGTATTCCTATTTCTGTTCTTTTCCCTCTTGAAAAATTGTGCGATGGGAGTCCATGGAGGGCAAATAAGTTTAAAACAAATATGGAATAAAAATAAAGATACACTATCTTACAAATTAAAGTATCACAAGCTACGAATGGAAGCGAAGCAAACTGTTTTGCAGTGTACTACATTTACTATTAATCTTCGTTCTTGTTCTTCTTCAAGAACACTAACATGTCAACTTTCTTGGGCAAGAGCCAAGACCACACTGGCCTTGCACTTCATATCAGAAATATTGCAGCGAGCTTAATCTACATCGCATTTTGAAAAGTGGAGCCATACTTTTAAGCGCTTTCTATTAGCCATCCTTGCTTTGTTGACTGTACCAGCGGCTACTGACGTCATTACGCTCTTGTGCGTACAATGCTGTATTCGTGTCTGGCCTGGAAAATCTCCCATTCTTTCACTCCCTCAGTGTCACAATGATGTGTTTAGGTACCGAAACATGGTACCATTTCATTTTACGTGAATAGCTACTCGGTAATACCAACAAAATTCGGTCGGTAACTATAAAAGTACCACATTCGGTTCCCATCCCGACCCAGACATACCCTAATATGGTGAACTGTTCTGCGGCCTCATGTGCCAAACGTACTGAGGCACAAAAATCTTACACTGCAATGTTTTATGCACAACTTGTCATGTACAAAAATGTATGTATAAGTGTGTGGAAGCCACGCAAACGTTTTCAATAGACAAAAATACTACTCATTATATATGAGAACTACAGAAATCTAGAATTCGTCTAAATCCACTGAAATATGACTCCATTCAGCTTTATTTAATTCACTGAGCATCAAGCCTGATGCATTTTTCATGAGTCTGACCTATTATGGTATAAACCAGAGTGATTAAATTGAAATACATTGAGCCTCATACAATAACGCAACACACCTCAGAAAATGACGGAAACAACCTTAGTCGGATGTAAACTGTGAAACTTTCTGTGCAATGATGGCAGCTTGGGCACAGCTGGAGGATGGAAGACGTCAGAGGGAGTGTTTATTCAGGAATCATACTGACCTGCTGGCACATGATGATGCATGGCTTATTGGCTGGTTTAGATTGCCCAGGGCAATTATTTTGGAGTTCTGCATGGAGCTGGCCTCAGTGTTACAGAGGGAAACCGGGAGGAACTCTGCGTCGCCGGTGCCAGTTCAAGTTCTAACTATGCTGCAGTCCTAACTATGCTGCAGTCCTTTACTGGAGCTTTTCAGAGAGAGCTGACTGACAGGTAGGGTATTTAACAGTAATCCCTGAACCGGGCCTTGCCAGCCATATGGGTTGGCCTCATCCGTATGTTGCTCAAATACAATAAGTTCCCCTATACTGGGGCTCTCATTTGCAGCGGTGACCCGATTTCTGAATGTAATCAGAGCTATGGACTGCACTCATAATGCCATAAGGGCACCATTTGTAAGTGAATATGAATTTATGAATAGTAGGCATTTTCATTCCATATAAGTGCAACCTATTTATGTTGCGCTAATGTGTCTCACTAATGCAATGGCACGTTGGCCCCAGCTCATGATTCCTGTATTTTTCATAGTGTGTGTGGTGACACATACACTATGAAAAATATGAGAAATATGAGAGGAATAGTCACGTCATTATAATGATCAGCATTAAGTTGTAACTGAGCTTAGTGCAGCAGCTACAGTGCCGTGTGGATTTGATGCAGACATTGTAGAACTAAACAGGTTCGAGCCGACAACCTTTTTATTTCAAGTTGGGTTTGACTCGCTGATGTCATTGAAGAAGTTGTTGGTTTGCTGCAATTCACTATAACCATCCCTCATGGTGTGTAGACACAGTCTCGCTTCGCGTTTTTCTGCCGAAAGGAACCAGTTCTTTGACTGTCACAGCACAGTTGTCATGGTTATTCAGACACTGATGTGTGACTTCCAGCTATTTATCATACTTTGCATCTGTATTTAGGGGCGGTCTAAGTGCCACGTGTGACTAGGTCAAATTCACCGCAAATTGGGTATGTATGAAGGCTACATGTGCGGTGACATGTCTATACAGTTTCATACATCCACATTTTTTTTGTGCGCCGCAAGTTTCAGAATTTCTCCCTACCACAAACGTTTTGTATGAAAGCTGCGCACTCTTTTATACATTAAGCCCCTGATGAACAGGAGAGCACGTTGAGTGCAGCAGGTCCGATGAACAGAAAAGACGTGGTAGCAGCTCTTGATCTAGCAGCTGAGGCAAGCATCTGCCCAAACTAGTGCACAGGTCAGGTGCACGGAGCCGCAGTTTCAAATGCTGTCTTCTTCAGGAAAGTGGAAGGAGTATTATTTTTAAATATTGACATACAAATTAAATAGATTGAAACAATAATCATCTGTGCCCATGCTCATAGAGCCTGTGGGTGAATCAGTGCCCACAGAAAAGTTAAAATCTTGCTTTAGACTGGTGCATGTAAGGGAAATGATATAGTCAGACACTCCAAACTCTGAAACCATGCTGAGTATGAGTCACTCACTGAGCACACACTACAGCCATGTGCACACTCATAAAGATGGCAAAGAGTGAGGATATTCATACGCTTGGATGTAGCCATCCACGTGTTTCAAAAGCTATGTTTCTTTAGAACAGCAGAAGAGACTGACTCTTTTGATCATAAAGGTACTTCATATAGTTTCCTAGATATGGCTTGTGAGATTTCAAGGGTTCCATGATTGTGGTGTCTCATTATGAAAATGTGTTGCTATAATTTTTCCAGCTGTTTCTAAAGTTTATAGGGGTTTAATTGAAAAATGATTCAAAAGTCGTAGTGCGAGATCATGCAAAGTTCACATTTTATGTCTTTACGTTTAGTCTTAGAAAATCTGAACATAATCTTTAAGCTAATGTTTATGCACATATCAGTTTCCTTTTTCTTGATAAAATGAAAAGACACCACCATTCTGCTCAAAGCTGGTTATGGTAGTCTGTATTTAGTGGAAATGCCACATGGCTGAGGAGCATGGCAAGAACAATCAGCACCGGCGTCCCACAGGGGTGTGTTCTCTCCTCACTCCTCTTCTCCCTGTACACAAATGACTGCACTGCAGCGGACCCGTCTGTGAAACTCCTGAAGTTGATGACACCACTGTTATTGGTCTGATCCAGGACAGTGATGAGTCTGCATACAGACAGGAGGTGGATCTGCTGGTACCCTGCTGTGGTCAGAACCACCTGGAACTTAACCCACTCAAGACTGTGGAGATGATGGTGGACTTTCGGAGAACACCATTCCCACATATCGTTGTCAACAACACTGTATCTACTGTGGACCACTTCCGGTTCCTAGGAACCATTATTTCTCGAAACCTGAGATGGTCCTCACACCTTCAGAAGAAGGTCCAGCCAAGACTGTGCTGCCTGATGCAACTCAAGAAGTAAAACCTTCCGCAGGGGCTGCTGGTCATCTTCTGCACTGCCATCATTCAGTCTGTCCTGTCTTCGTCTATCTCAGTGTGGTTTGGCTCATCCACACAACAGGACAGGTTCAGACTGCAACAAATTATCAGGTCTGCAGAGAGAATTATCAGGGCTGACCTTCCCTCTATCGAGGAGTTATACAGGTCTAGGGTCAGGAAAAGGGCAGCAAAAATCCCTGCAGACTCCACACACCCTGCATACAAACTGTTTACACTTTAATCTTCAGGTCGGCGCTACAGAGCACTGTCTGCTAAAACCAGCTGCCACAGAGACAGTTTCTTTCCCCAGGCTGTTTCTCTGATGAACAATTGACAGTCAGAGTTTCAGAACAACACCATTCATCCTTAGACTGATCTCACATTATATACTGTTGTAAAGTCAATTGTGTATATACACCCACTGGCTACTTTATTAGGTACACCTGTCCAACTGCTCGTCAACGCAAATTTCTTATCAGCCAGTCAAATGGCAGCAACTCAATGCATTTAGCCATGTAGAAATGGTCAAGACGATCTGCTGCAGTTCAAACTGAGCATCAGAATGGGGAAGAAAGGTGATTTAAGTGACTATGAACATGGCATGGTTGCTGGTGCCAGACGGGCTGATCTGAGTATTTCAGAAACTGCTGATCTACTGGGATTCTCACACACTACCATCTCTAGGGTTTACAGAGAATGGTCCGAAAAAGAGAAAATATCCAGTGAGCGGCAGTTCTGTGGGCACAAATGCCTTGTTGATGCCAGAGGTCAGAGGAGAATGGCCAGACTGGTTCGAGCTGATAGAAAGGCAACAGTAACTCAAATAACCACTCATTACAACCAAGGCGTGCAGAAAAGCATCTCTGAACGCACAAAACGTCGAACCTTGTGGCGAATGGGCTACAGCAGCAGAAGACCACACCGGTTGCCACTCCTGTCAGCTAAGTACAGGAAACTGAGGCTACAATTCGCACAGGCTCACCAAAATTGGACAGTGGAAGATTGGAAAAACGTTGCCTGGTCTGATGAGTCTCGATTTCTGCTGCGACATTCGGATGGTAGGGTCAGAATTTTCTGTCAACAACATGAAAGCATGGATCCATCCTGCCTTGTATCAACTGTTTAGACTGGTGGTGGTGGTGTAGTGGTGTGGGGGATATTTTCTTGGCACACTTTGGGCCCCTTAGTACCAATTGAGCATCGTATCAACGCCTCAGCCTACCTGAGTATTGTTGCTGACCATGTCCATCCCTTTATGACCACAGTGTACCCATCTTCTGATGGTTACTTCCAGCAGGATAACGCACCATGTCATAAAGCACGAATCATCTCAGACTGGTTTCTTGAACATGACAATCAGTTCACTGTACTTAAATTACCTCCATAGTCACCAGATCTCAATCCAATAGATCACGTTTGGGATGTGGTGGAACGGGAGATTCGCATCATGGATATGCAGCCGACAAATCTGCAGCATCTGTGTGATGCTATCATGTCAATATTGACCAAACTTTCTGAGGAATGTTTTCAATACCTTGTTGAATCTATGCCACGAAGGATTAAGGCAGTTCTGAATTCAAAGGGGGGTACAACCCGGTACTAGCAAGGTGTACCTAATAAAGTGGCCGGTGAGTGTATGTATATATATGCATTTAAAAAGATTTCTATTTCCATTATATATGAGAACAAAGTGTACCGGAGTCAAATTCTTTGTTTGTCTGTACAAACTTGGCAATAAAACTGATTCTGATTCTGATTAAAAATTCCTGCGTTTGAAGGAAACTTGACATTCAGTTATTCCCTGGCACCATTGTAGTGGTTTGCTTTATAATCAAACATTTTAGTCATTGCCCTTCCATCAAGTATTCTCTCCTTTTTTTCATTCTTATTTTTCATGGAGGAAACACACACTGTGGTCACGGTTGATAAACTTTATGTAAATGGACGGCTGGTCTGGGATTAAAAAATTTTAAAGTTTATGAGCAACTCATTGCGATTGTGTACGGCTCTCCAGTCCCCATGTTTTCTTTTCGTTCACTTCCTCACAGACACGGACACTCTCTTTCTTTCTTTATCATACACACACCTGCACACACACAAACAAACAAACAAACAGGAAATCACAATGCAAACCTAGTTTACTCTTCATACTTAGTTTAGTGATATAAAATCAATATAATTTGTAACATGGAATGTACATTGAATTAGAAATGATATTAAAAAACACAACTTCATAGATCAACTAGAAAAAGCAGACATCGTCTTACTTCAGGAAACCCACTGATCCAAATCTAGACCGAATGCACTAAATACACCAGAATTTCCTCATTTTAATTAGGCTCACTATAATTGCCCTTTCAACTCAAACAGACACAGTGCTTGCGGTCGGAGGAGATTTTAACCTCAATCCCAATGTAGAGTTAAACAGGCTTAGCACTTCACTTCATAACTTGCAGTCAGGTAATACACTAAAGTGGTTTATGAAGGATTTTGGTCTGTGGGAAGCCTGGCACTCATGTCACTATCGGATAAGAAGTTTACCTTTTTCTCACCTGTCCACCACTTTTGCTTCCATATAGACTTATTTCTAATCAGCAACTACACACCAGTAACTATGATGGTGATAGAAACAAACATTAACACCACCTGTAAAACTTTGGAGGTTTAACACATCATTGCTTAAAGATGCAGATTTTTCCAGATTCATGGAGAGAGAGTGGACCGATCTTTTGAAAATAAATAATTAGTGTGATATCTGGTGTTGTCTGGGATTCAGCAAAAGTTATGTATTCATCATATAAGAAAAAAAAGAAAAAGCAATTGAATTGGAACAAGAACAGAAAATGAAACACTTATGCTACATCTTGAGAAGAAATCTGTTAAATGAAATAAGAAAACTAAAGCTAGAACTTAATAGAATTCTAGAGGCAAGAATACAATTTCAAAAACCGTGACTGCAGTCGACAAACTTCTTGAAAATCAATTGAAAAAGAATAAAGAAAAGGTAACAGTTTCAACAATAACTAAAGCTAAATAAGCTAAATAAATGTAAACAATTTTTTGATTTTCTAAATAAATTCTCAAATGATATTGATCCCTCCAATTCTGACATAGATTAATTTTTAAATAAGGTTAATCTTCCTAAATTAGATAAGCAACAGTAAAAGGTTCTGCAGTTACCTGTAGCAGCAAGCGAACTCCATGAGGCAGTTAGAATTATACCTAATGGCAAAGCTCCTGGACCTGATGGCTTCTCGCAGAATTCTACAAGAGCTGCTGGCCCCCACCCTCCAAAAATGGTCTGGTAAATTCAGGAAACCTTGATACTCTACCTAAATTATGCTAATATAAATTGTGAATTGTGCTAACATAAATCTTATACTCAAGCCGGATAAAGATTCCATCCTTCCATCTAGCTACCGCCCAATATCACTTTTAAATGCAGATCTTAAAATAATCTGCAAAACATTGGCCACAATGCTTGAAAGATAACCCCTCATATTATATATATTCTGACCAGACTGAATTCATTTAAAAATAGTATGCAATAAATACTACAACAAGACTCATCAATCTAAGAGACTACTGCAACATCCAAAATAAACACAAAATGTTTAATTAGATGGAGAGAAGGCTTTTGACAAGTTTAATTTAATATTTCTATTTAATACCGTTCATAGATTTGGATTTGGACAAGCCTTTTTTGTAGATTACGATATAGCTCACCCAATGCTTGTGTGAAAACAAATTAATGGGTTTCTCAGAGCTTCAATCTTGATAGAGGCACCAGACAGGGTTGTCCACTCTCCCCCACAGTGTTCGCTATATTTATTGAACCATTGGTGGCTGATGATGTCTGTCTTATAGAGACAATGCCCCTAATAAAAATAGTATCAACCATTTTAGAATACTCTGTCAATTGAAACAAATCAATGGCCCTTCCTATCTCCTCTAATAATCATCTTTCTCCAACCATTCCTTTACAGATTGGAAACATCAGGTACCTGGGCATTAATATTTTTAACAGGCTGACTGAGCTGACACAATTGAATTATGTCTCACTACTCAGACTAATAGAAGATGACCTCACATAGTGGACAACTCTGCCTTTCTCACTCATCGGAATAGTGTCTGCAGTTAAAATGATGGCCCTCCCTAAAATAAACAACTTATCAATGATGCCAGTTAAATCACCAAAGGCTTAGTACAAAAACTTTTATTCCATCATATGTAATTTGTTATGGACATCTAGAGCTCCATTGCATACGTTTTAAGGCTAAAGGTTTAGGAGGATTGGAACTACCAAAATTTTATAAAAATTACCTGGCATACAGATTACAATATATCTTAAAACAGATTTGGAAAAATCCATCAGACAGTATATAGATAGTTGTTGTCCATCTTTTCCATCTAAAAGTGTTTCTGCCACTGCTTCCATGCACTCTTTGATAATTTCCCAGTCAGTGAAAGACATTATGTGTTTTCCTAACATACACTGTAGTCACAGTGAACACTGTTATCAGCTGTGTAGCTTGCTCATACTGTCCCCTACTGTCCTTACTTTGCGTTTTTTTGACAAAGCCATCTTCTTTTACTCACTCATCTGTGCACCACCAAGTCATTGTACTGTCAGCAAGTGTGAGCTCCCAAGCTAGTAACTTAGCAGCTATAAACAATAATGTTAATGGCGGCACAGTGCACTAAACTGACATCTAAAGCCACAATAGCTCCAGCCATCAGTGGGACAGTGGAAACACAACCAGTACTATACCGAGCAGCAAGAGACCGAGTGAAGCGGACCAGTGTTCAAGGAACCCACATAGCTTCTTCTTTGTCGTTTTCTGGCAGTTGGCAAGCAACGATGTGGTGCATTACCATCTCCAGCTAGCTTGGAGCGTGGACCAGAATGTCGCTGACATACATAGTTGCCCATCGTGCCTGCTCAAAAGTCAGATGCGGCAGGAAAAAAATGTCTATAGTAAATGAGAAAATGATTTGAGCTCCGGACAAAACACTCTCTGGGTCCGGATTTGGACCTGAGTCCATGGTTTGGGGACCCCTGACATAGATAATAAAAAGGTTGTTGCAAGTATATGCTGAAGCAACGAATGGGCTTCAAATCTAACTCGGTCCCTGTATAAGTTATACTCTGTTTAAACTACAAGTAGTTCTGTTCATACCTTTAAATTGTACACATTTGCGTGCAGTCCTTTAGAATATGCCTTCTAAAAAGTGACTTTAAGGTAAAGATAACTGGTCTAGCAGGTTAGTAAGAACTTTTCAAACTTCTCTTATGTCTCTGACTATAGGACAAAGTACAAATAGCACAGTTAAAGAAAACTGTGGAATGAAGATCCTGTGTTAGAAAACCCAAGATTTTCTTTAAACATTATTGGTACATTCTGACAGATTTGAATGTATAGTTATGTATTCTTATGTGTACATTTTCTTAATGACAGTAGTTTTAATCATGCATCAGTTTACATAAAAAAATGTAATGCAAAATACATGTTGTACATATTATTCCATTTTCTTTTGTGCAAAGTCCGTTCAAAGCAACCAACGGGCCAACAGAAAATCAGCAAAAGTAAATTACTTCTACTACTATGTACATCCCTGAGTCAGTCCACATTGTTGTTTTCCTACTGCCCTTAGGGCTCAGAGAGCTTTATATGCTGTAAATTTGAGTATTGATTGATTCCATTTGTGATGGATGTGCAGAAAATTAGTGACTTCACTGGGCTCCACACAGACCTCTAGATGGCACACCAAGGCAGAGGCAGGATTTATTGGAAAACCAGTTAGATAGGGAGCACTGATGTGTTATTGTGAGGCTCAGCATTTCTCTAAAGCAAACCAGCTGTTAAATGTGAAGGGACATTCACAGTAGGCACAAAATTTGGGAAAATCACTAGAATTGTTATAAAAAAAGAGTCAAAACCTCATACATTTGGAAAATGTTGTGCAAGTAATAACATTAAAGAAACATCCTTTTAATCTGTGTCTGTAGTAATTTAATGAGTCTGAAAACTGATCTTTTGTATTTGTGTGTATTAACTATCAGTGAATAGGTATGAATCTGCCTTCAGTCCAGTATTAGCCATCTCACGCACTACAGACATCATCAACTTTAATACTGCTCTACTATGTGTTTTATAAAAGGATACTAGACAGTGTTTTGATAAAGAGAGAGTAAAGAATAGTTTTTAACATCCTTCAGGTCTGTTTTGTGTCTGTCTGCCAGTCTGTCTTGTCTGTTTTGCAAGCAGTTCTTCGTAAAAGGCAAACTGCCAAAAAAACACCACAGTGCTTCTGGATACTATCATTACAAGCTTTCAATTCCTGTTTTGTATTGATTTGTCTTTAAATCATAGGTGCCTATAAGTGTGCATCATCTGGCTGTGCTTACCACAACTAATTTGGTACTCCAGTATATAAATCAAATGTGAGTCTCTGTAGGTAATTTCTGGTGTAAAACCAAGTGTCGGTGAAATTCATTTTGTCACAAATGAACAATGAGAGAACACTGTGTAAAAATGCAAAGGGGACTACATTGTAAGAAGATCTGAGTCACATTAGGACAGTATAGACAATGAGAGACAAAGAAAGAGAGAGCGCAAAGTTGAAAAGAGATAGGGGGAACCAGACAGCAGCAGCATGGAGGGCTCCGAAGCAATGATGTCACCTCATGCTGACTGGTACTATTGGACTCAGAAACAGATTAACCATTTGATCTTTGCCCTTATTTTAGTTCCAGTTTGCTTCTTCCAGCTCATGCCGCAAACTTATTGAGACACACGACATGTGGATCTTGTTCTGCTTTACCTCTCCTGTCGCCTAATACCTCTACATAGCTCTGCTCTTTCCACATGTCTTTTGCGATCACAATCAGCGGTATCCCCCCCTCCTTCCCTTATTTATGTAACAGCTCCATCATTACTTGAGACCAAGAATGCACCCCAATGCGTCGATAAGCTCTTATTCAAAGATATTGAATTATTTGGAGATAAACGGTGTCCTTGAGCATGGGTGCAGATAACAGATTGGAGTGACACAGCTGACTCTCTTTGTTTTGTTAATTAAAGATGACCTCATCGCTAAAAATGGACGCTGTGCACCTCCTCGTCACGAGCTTCGCCATCAGCAGATTGCAGATTGCAGGCAGGGGGCCAAGGCTTTTCTGCAGTCCCTATTCCTTTTTGCTTCCTTTCCATTTTGCCTCTTCGCACACACATTGTTAGTCTTTTTGCCTTTGCCACAGGTCTAGACTTCCCTGATTTATTTTTTTCTTCTCTCAAACTCTCAATAATTATGATAATCCCTTAGTGTTGCCAAAAGCTCACTAATGGATGTGTGCTGGAATTATAAAATTATTACTGAAACAAGATAAGAATGTTGTCTCTTTTCATCTGTCCTTTTTAATTACGAAGTATTGTGTTCCTATGGGTTATAGTCAAATGTGTTTGTTTGGCACAAATTATAAGTCAATCAAATTTGATGCTTGGCAAAAATCTAATTTCAATGCATTTAAGCATTAAATTTGGATTGATTATCTTCATTCTGTCTTGAATCAGAGCATAGCAGGCTTTTAAAGTGGTATATATAAATACATGGTCATAATAAAATTGCTGCATTGATAGAAAGAAAGGAACCATAATCCAACTTTCAATGGACACATTTTAGTGATTGTATGGAATCTTTGCTCCTACTATTGATATCAGACAAGGAAGCAAAATATGTAAAATGTTTAACAATTCAAACTGGTATTATTATATCAAATGAAAACCAAACATCTTTCAGTTATGGAGTAGGTTACCTGTCAGGGATGACATGATCAAGATTGCTTTGTCTTCAGTAATAATCCAAGTGATTTAAGATTGTGCATCTATCAACAAACTGTATTTTCAAATAAATCAGATACTATACTGAAGTTAACCAATCAAAACATTACTGCCATGTATGTGCTTGAAAACTCAGTAACTTTCTAGTGACGTTTAATAATATTTAATCAGCATTACATTTGTCACATTATTATTGTGATTGCATCCCACTTAAACCACCCACAAATAACAACTTCAGTCGCTCTTAATCGTTTTTCCTGACATCTACAGATATTTTGCCCCAACTAGAACTTCTGCAGGGCAGCCCTAGTACGCTGCTCCAACAAACAGTTATCTAGGTTAACATTATGATTGATAAAAATAATACAATCATACAACTTTTAAAAGATAAATCTGAGTCGACTGATTAAGCTTCTATCAACTTGGTCTTTCTTCTACTGATGATGTCAGGCCCTGCTGTTTGCTGGAGTGGTAGGCTAATACTAGCATGTGTTGTTTTTGTTTTGATATTACCCATTGATAATTTGTCTCATAACATATTTCACTGGACTTACAAATATTAACTAATAGGAAGAAGTGTTTTCCTGCCTCTTAAACATTTGCTTTAAACGTTGTAAAATTTAGGTTTTATGACCTTTCACCGGTCACGGATTTTTAAAAAGCCTCACTTGCTGATTCTGATTTCGGCCGATACCATTTTTTTTTTTAAACCTGACACTGTCAGGTGTTATAAGGTCACAATACACCTTCAATGTTTTTTTCATTGAAAAACATTGAACAATACCTGTGAAACATTACAAACGTGTTTTAACTGCACACGAGGTAGTGCTCTCAAATACAAATTAAAAGTGTAGAGCATTGCAGTTCCTTTAGTTTTTTGTTTTTAAAATTTCAGAAACAAACAAAACTTGCACAACAGGTTAGACAAGTAGATGAGATTGGTATAATAAGATCGGTTTCACATATAAGTATCGGACTTGATCGATCGAAGCATCTCTAGATCTCTCCTAACCATAAAGCTGACAGGAAGATTCAACATCTGAATACAGTCTTTCTTTTTCTACAAATATCACTAGAAGAGGTGACACACACCTAGATTGTGAGGGAAAACTATAAGTCAGCTCACTAGCTAAAACTTTTGGTACACCTGGTATAGCATCTCAGACAGTAAAACAACAACAGGGATTGGAAAATGAGTTTGGACAGGGAGTCTGAGATTTATCAGCAAAAAATGCTTGGATCGGAACACCAATCCTATCCTGTGTGTCAGATCAGAGTTCAGATCCCTAATATCAAATAATTCTTGTGAATCACCATAAATGAGCTTACAATTGCAATCAACAGGAGTCTAAAAGTACATGTATCTCTCTTTGTACTGTGTAATGGATTATTGTCGTCGTTCGACCGAATCAAAGTTTGTTCAAATTGCAGTGCAGATTTTTCAGTATTTTAATATTTAAACATGGCTAACTAAGCTAAAACTATATTAGTTAATACAACCTGAAATAAAGATGACCAAAATTTATCCAAACACTGCCTGGCCATTCTCTCATCTGTGGAGCTTGTTTGAGGTAAATATAATAGTCTTTACCTGCTATGAGGTTCCTCCAGATCCCTATGACAGCTTGCAGCTCAGAATTTTGGGATTGAGCTGACTGTGTGCATTGCAAACAGTGATAAAACTTCCATTGAAAGGGTGGTGGAAAACAAACAGACAAGTTTGAAAGGTAAACTATGAGAAAAGAAAGAAAAAAAATGGATGCTAGTTTTGAGAAACACTGTGGGAGATTTGCTGCAAGTCCACTTTGGATAATTTATCGCCTAATAAAAATAAGGTCACAAAATGAAATCAAATTGCTTTTGAGAAATCACTTAAACAACGTTTTTTTCTCATTTTCTTTTCAAAGGACAGTTAAAAAAACGATGTTATCATCACTTATTAGGCTATTACCTCTGTAACCTGGACACAGAGGTTTATTCAGACCCTAAACATGCTATTGTTAAATGAATGCCTACTTGCCATTAGTGCCTAATAGAGAATGACTATCTACATTTACCAGCCACTTTATTATGTATACCTGTTCAATTAATGGTCAACACAAAAAAATGTGCCCCTCCTTGAACCGCCACCTTTACGTGGTGAAGGGGTTTGGGTGCTCGAATGATCCTAGACGCTATGTTGTCTGGGTCTTAGATGGCCCTGGGTCTCCCATGGCAAACTCTGGGTGACGGGACAGACAAAGAGCTGTTCAGACACCTTCATGAGGACTATGACAACAGGGCATGTACCGTCGCCCAGTACAGCGGAGCCAGGGTCCCACCCTGGAGCCAGGGCTGGGATCTGGACTCGTCGGCGAGCGCTTGGTGTGATTAGAAAAAAAAGCCTAACATGTGTTGCATTCTGCTCTGTTTATTTGTAATAATACCTTCAACAATTACCAGAGCCTTATGGACCAGTGCATTTTAAGGCTGACTGTTTATAAACTATTTCTATCTTATAGGACTGAAGTACAATTACGTTGTATTTCACAATGTGTTAGTCCTGAAAGCAGAATCACGCTATGCGCATATAACTTGACGTAGTTCAGTGAAAAACTTTTAAATGCGTTCAGTATAATTTATTTGTATGTCATAACATTAAACGCTGTCAGTCTCACACAAAATAAACGTAATACCATTTGCATGTGCAGGAATTATGAAATGTAAGAAACTACAAAATGTAGATACGCAAATGTACATGCACGCATTTCCTCGTTTTGCAAAAAAGGTTAAAAGTGGCCAAATACTTTAAGGACCGCAGTTTCTCCATAGTTTAGGTACTTTTTTGTGAATTAAATAATTGACAATGTCTATATAGGTGACTTCTGAGAGCGAATCCAATTCCGCTGACATGTTGCATATGTCCACCTTGTATGGATCCATACTGATTACAGCGATCTTCGTACTTATTTAATGACACAACATTGTAACATTGTAACACGCTCCAGCACTTAAAAAAGCCATAGCTCATTAAAAAATAAAACAAATAAATGCCGTGGTAATGTAGCTTGTAATGCATTTCCTATGTAATACTGTTTACAGGTATATTATCAATATCGCGAATTTCCGGAGTCACTTGCTTCCCCTCCGGTCTTGTGGGACCTATCTATATTTATGCCAAGATATTCAAAATTTAAGAATTGTTATTGTTGTTGTAATGGCAATGATTTGTTTATTTTCTCATACAATTTTCATGGATTGTCCTTTATTTTACCCTTTCTGTTCAGGTTTTTATGGTAAAGTGCAAATTTTTGTTGTAAAGTCTGGCTTGTTATGCTGTTTTTGAATCTGTTGTTTTTAATAAGGATTAACAAAAAGATGGTGTATTGCCGTTTTCTTTTTTTCTTTAAGAAATAATATTTTTTTCTTATACCTTACAGAGTCAAAGTACAGATGTATTTGATAAACATTTAAATCCCTATTGGTTTTATTTTTTCCGTATGGGGATCAACAAAGTATTTTTAATTGCATTAAACATGACCTCTTTAAACGTACTGTTTCCTTTTCCTGAAGTTTATGGATTTAAATATTTCCCCTCAGCTGATCAGAGATAAATACACTATGGCTCAATTTACACTTCGTAACATCAAAACAGCATTTGACAGACTTCACAACAAAAAAGTGCACTTTATCATGAAAAACCGAACAGGAAGGGTAAAATAAAGAACAGTTCATGAAAATAAACAAATCATTGCCATTACAACACTAAATTCAATTCTTAAATTATAAATATATTAGTATAAATACTGGGCTTATGTGTTTTTATGGAACTGTGCCATCTACCATTAAAAAAGAGAAGAAAGCCTCTCCAATGCTAACGCCACCCTCTCCAGTGCTATTGCCCGCCTCTGCAATTCTATCACCAGCCTATCCAATGCTATCGCTTGCCTATCCAATGCTATCACCAGCCTATCCGATGCTATCACCCACTTCTCCAAAGCTGACACGAGTGAGTATTCTGCTTCTCATTTGCCAACACCGGCCACTCAGTTACCGGGCCTGGCCTATCATTATTCAGATCAGTAGATGGCTTTGGAATGGATATAGCCTTCTGCAACAAGGAAGCAGCCACCATTGGGTGCGCAATACTTATTTTAGGCACTGAAACAACACCATACAGGACACCCTAGGCAGGAGGTTGACGACCAACTTTGTAGTTGTGTCTTCGGACCTTCGGCTGCATGTCTTGGACACTCGGGTGAAGAGAGGGGCTGAGCTGTCCAGCGAACACCACCTGGTGTTGAGTTGAATCTGCTGGAAGAGGCGGAAGCCGGACAGACTTGGCGGGCCCAAGTGTACAGTGAGGGTCTGCTGGGATCGTCTGGCGGAGCCCTCCGACAGGGATGTATTCAACTCCCACCTTCAGGAGAGCATTGACCAGATTCTGGGGGAGGTCTGAGACATAGAGTCCGATTGGACTATGTTCTCCACCTCTATTGTCGATGCTGCTGCCCGTAGGTATGGCAGTAAGGTCTACGGTGCCTGTCGTGGCGGCAATCCCCAAACCTGGTGGTGGATACCGGCAGTAAGGGATCCTGTCAAGGTGAGGAGTCCTATTGCCTGTAGTTGATTTGTGGGACTCCTGAGGTGGCCGATGGGTACCCTGAGGCCAAGCGTGCTGTGGCCTCAAGTCACCAAGGTGGTCAAAAAGCTTCACAGTGGCAAGCCTTTGGGGGCGAATGAGATCTGCCCAGAGTACCTCAAGTCTCTGGGTTTTATGTGGCTGTCGTAGCTGATGTGCCTCTTCAACATTGCGTGGCGGTCAGGACAGTGCCTCTGGACTGGCAGACCGGGGTGGTGGTCCCTCGTGGTGCCCTGTGGAGGGCGCTCCTGAAGTATGGAGTTGGGGGCCCTTTATTAGGCGCCGTCCGGTCTCTGTACAAGTGGAGCAGGAGTTTGGTCCACATTGCCGGCACTAAGTCAGACCGGTTCCCGGTTCCATGTTGGACTGCCCTTTGTCACCAGTCCTGTTAATAATTTTTATGGACAGGATTTCTAGGCGCAGCCAACGGCCAGAGGGGGTCTGGTTTGGGGACCAGTGGATTTCGTCTCTTCTTTTTGCAGATGACATGGTCCTGCTGGCCCCCTCTAGCCAAGACCTGCAGCATGCACTGGGGTGGGTCACACCTGAGTGTGAAGCAGCTGGGATAAGGATCAGCTCCTCCAAGTCCAAAGCCATGGTTATTGACTAAAAAAGGGTGGTTTGCCCTCTTCAGGTTGGAGGGGAGCTCCTGCCTTAAGTGAGGCGTTCAAGTACCTCAGGGTCTTTTTCATGAGCGAGGGGAGAATGGAGCGGGAGATCGACAGACAAATAGGTGCTGCTGCCACAGTACTGAGAACGCAGTGCTGGTCTGTTGTGAAGAGAAAGCTGACCTGAAAAGCGAAGCTCTCGATTTACCGGCCGGTCTACGTTCCTTCCCTTCACCTATGGACATGAAATTTGGGTCATGATTGAAAGAACGAGATCCCGTATACAAGCGGCTGAAATGAGCTTCCTCCACAGGGTGGCCAGGCACTCTCTTAGAGATAGGGTGAGTTGCTCGGCCATCCGGGAGGAGCTTGGAGTAGAGCAGCTGCTCCTCCACATCGAGAGGAGTCGGTTGAAGTGACATGGGCATCTTTATTGGATACCTCCTGGATGCCTCCCCCGGGAGGTGTTCCAGGCACGTCCCACTGGGGGGAACCCCAGGGGACAGCCCAGGACATGCTGGAGAGACAATGTCTTTTGACTGGCCTGGGAAGGTCTGGTTCCCCCGCGACCCAGTTCCAGATAAAGTGGGAGACGATGAGTACGACGACGACAAGTATAAATACATTTGTCAACCTGAGAAAAGAAAACTGTAGCTACCGTTCTGACAAGCTCATCAAAACTCAACAACAACCGATTGGAAAAGCGCCGGGTCCAATGTGTCCTTCAGATAGTACAGTCAGAATAGGTTGGCTCTTCAAGCTAGTGGTGTTAAAGTAATGGTAAGGGGGATATTTTCTGGCAAACCTTAGACCCCTTAATTCCCATGGAACATTGTTTAAAAGCCATCACCTACTAGGGTTGTCAAAATTATCAATATTTTTATATAATCAACAATGAAAATGTATTTATTCAAAGATGCTCATTTGTGTCAAAATCAATACAAACAGACCCATTCACCTTTGGGTAAATTGTAACACTGCTTCTGGCAGCAGCGCTGCAGTAACAGAGAGACTCAGCTCCTCCCTACCCTGCACACATGACCAACCAAAACAATGAGCTGCTGCTGGAAGTTTTCAACTCAACTCAACAAGCTAGTACTCCAGAAAAGAAAAGAAAAAAACATATGAGTCTCCCTTCCGTGGACAAGGCAAACACAAAAGCATTGTTTGGAGGTACTTTCCCTATGAGGCAGATATACAAAAAAACTAAATGTGGAACGATGCCACATGCTGTGCTAATGCTACAAGTTAATGCTAGGACACTGACATTTCAGAGAAAGTAAAACAGGTCAGTAAAGCTCCTGCAACGTTGGCTTATGTTGTACGTTATCTGTTTAAATATTAGCTTCACAGACACAGACAGTCCAGTGACGGTATTCTGTCGGTCTGAGCTCCCTGTTGAGATGCGTTTCTCGTGCTGGAGCATGCAATACACCGTTCTAACCACAGAACAATTCTACTGACTTAAGGAAAATGTTAATCAGCTGATGGCTCAGTCGGCTACTAAATAGTCAAGCAACAAACCAAGTCAGTGTGCCCCTTTCCATTACTCATCTGTTTAGTTGTAAAGGCATTGGAGGCTAATGCGTCTTATTATAACACAGGTAAAGGTTAAAACATAGTGGAGGCAGACTGAAGCTAAGAATTTAGACACAAAAAGTAGGAACCCGTAGCAGCCTACCCTTCTGTTGTTGCTAACCATGTCCATCTCCTTATTACAAACATGTTTCCATTTTCTAATGGCTAATTCCAGTAGGACAATGGAGGAAACAAACCTCATATCTCCACAGTCACCATTTCTCATTCCTGTCAAGCACGTTTGGGATGTGGTGGAACTGGGATTTTGCATCATGGATGTGCAGCCTACAAATCTAAAGCAACTACATCGTGCCATCATGTCAATCTGGACCAAAAACTTATATTAGACAAACCTAGTTGTATTATTTAACCACAAATCCTACTGTAGCAATCAGTGTCATGGTTTTGTTTAAGTGCCTGACCCACATGCACAAATACAGGAGAAAGTTTTTAAAGAATTTATTTTAAGACAATGATAACGAATGTGAGAGTTATTTTGATCAGGGAGGTAGATCATGGAACAGAGCCGTCACTGAGAAGGAAAGCAAGAGGTGAGTAGAGGAAATATTGAATGCAAATGATGAGGAAGAAATGGACGAGGCTTACTGATTGACGCAGAGGATGAATGCAGAGGGGGAATGAGTGGAACCTGGAGGGAGGGGGTCAGTGTGAAGGTTGTAGGTGGTAGAGATGGAGGGCATTGAAGTTGTTAGGAGTGGAGGTGGAGATGTGAGCAGCGGAGGGCGGACAGGTTGCACTGAAGATAAGGAAGATGATTCTTGAGGATGCCAGCTGTAGAATAGAGATCCAAAAACGCCATATTCGTGAAAATCAGATCCTATTTTTTATTTATATTACTAATGTTTTTCAGTAGTTATACAATTTCTGGAATCGTCTTGAAAAATCTTAAACATACCTTGCTTAAAGTATCTTCAGGCGCATCAAAAATAAGACAGTTATGGTTCTGATTTTTAATAGCAAAAATATAATATTAGTGATGATTTAACTACAAAATGCATTGCATCAAAATTTGAAGTTTGAAAAAGGTGAAGAATCTGATTTCTTTTTCTACCATAAGGTGAGCAGGATACAGGCTTTCTCTTCACAAGGTTAAACCAAAGAATAAAGCAAATATTTTCAATGGAAGGAGCTTGAAATACAATTTGTTTTTGTTTTATTTCTTTTAACTTGATAAAAACTTTATATGCTCAAATAGATACTCCCCAGCCCAGATAGTGTAATTTTGTCAAGTGCAGATTCCAGGCAGAGTTTGAGCCACAGTAAAAAAGTAGTTTGGTGCAGTAAAACTAGACCACATGTGGGTCACTTAAAAATCGTGAACCCAGGGGTTCATTAGTCTGTGACAAACCACGACACCTGACCCAATGTCTTGCTGTGTGAAAAGGGCAGGAGCTACTGAGCTAAACTCATTGTCATTTTCACGTTTTTACACTCAGTGTCTTGGAGTTATCGTAGGAACCACTGAATTGCCCAGCACATTATAAACTTTGTTTCTGAGCCCTTTCTGAAGCTTTGTGGGGAAGATGAAAATCGGCGAGGAGGTTTCCAAACTGAAGTATTTTAGCAAGAGTAGCATGTAGTTGATATATCTTAAGAGTTGTACAATAATTCTTGCTGACAAATAAAATTAGGTTTGTACTGTTTTGTCAGTTTGATGACACTATTTGTGTTTCATGAAACTTTGTTTCATCAGTGAACTATCTTTTTAGTTTTCATATTATCACTGTATTGGTTGACGGTGATGCTGAAATAAATATTAAACAAGGAGTTGCCCTGAATCAAATTTCAGTGCCTATTGAAAGTATTCATACCCTTTTTTCACATTTTGTACACCAATCACAAACTTTACATTTTTGTGATGGATCAACCAAAACTGTGAAAGGTTCCCTTGTGTCAGTACTAACACCTTTTTCTGCTGTTAAAGTGTCAAGTCTTTTAGAGTATGTTTCTACCAACTTTGCACTTCTAGAGACAAAAATCTTATTTTTCCAGATTCTTAGTTGGATTTAGGACCAAACTTGGAGGGTTTGGACAAAGGCAAAATTAATGTGCCTTTATCCAAACCATGCAGTCTGTAAATTAGAAGTCTTATGGCTTTCTTTGAAAAATGACTTTCTGAAGCAAAACATTTATCCTTTTCATTCTACTTCCTAGTTATGCACTTTATCTTAGTGTGCAATTATCTGGAAAGAGTATGAGTAATTTTAGAAAACTCCAAGGCATTGGCAAAATATTGTTTTAAACCTTTCTAGTTATAAGTATTTAAGAGGGTAAGAGATCTCATCAACAATATGGTCTCAGTCATAGTATTCATTGAATAATTCCTAAGTGGTTTGTTGTGTGAGCACACTTGTGCAAACCATAGCTAACAAATTGTTGTTTTTATAAGGTGAGCATTCATTTTAGCAAAGTTACAATGTGTTTGTAGAAAACATTGATTATGTAATGTTAACTGTTTCCAATAAAATAACTCATGGTTTCCACTTTGCTGGGAAAATTGTAGATTTAGAGGGAGCATAGCAGCTGCCAGGGTTGGAATTTTATTCCCACAGGGGCCACTACAGTAATGAACCGTTCAGATTTGTTTTTTTATCTGTTGACCATAGTAGATGCTGAAGAAATTTCAGCTCACTATCAAATGCAGATGGGGATATAAATAATTGTTCAGTGTTGTGTTACCTAATAATACTCAAAATTACATTTCTATCTTTAACAGTGATACCTAAAGCCTGACTAAACAGAAATACTTAATCATAAATAAGGGGAGTTTTTCCTCCAAACAACTTCTTTAAATTATAATGAGAATGAGTGAATTACAAATTAAATGTACAAATTAAAGACCACTGATCACTTTCGGGAAACATGCCAGGTCTGTAGTTCAGATGCCCCTCCTTGCTGTTATCATGATATATTTATTTTTATTTTTTTGTTTTAAAGAGTTTTTTTAATAAATATTTATGTTTGGTCCTCAAACAAAGTAGCTGACCTGGGACAGGTGATCAGAGTGGCTAACATAGAGAATCTGTTCAGAATTTTAATAGATTAACCCAGCCAATTGCTATGCAAAATTGAGTCCATTCAAGAACAAATTTCCATGATCTGAAATATCGCAAACATATTTTTTTAAATAGATACTATAATGCCATAATAAACACTTTTACACATAAAAAGTGACAAGGTGTTGAATTATTTCAGGTTTTATACTGTGAAACTGCTAAAAAACCGCTAGGTAATGCACTGACTAATAATAAGGCCGCACAACTTCAATTAAAAAAGGGCTGCATTGCTTTGAAACTCTTCCACATCTGCTTTATACATCAGACCTGCTTGCTACAACCATCTTTTCTACTATTTCATTATGCTAATGGACCTCAATGCTTCTCTCACTTGCATCTCCTTTTTGCTTCTTGGAGACATATGAGGAGGGATACCAATTTGATGTCTTGCTCTCAAAAAGCCTCCGCCTTTTTGGCTTCTTTTTTTTTTATGTGCATTTGTGCATATTTCAAAGGATTGAAATATCATTTGTGATTATGCACACTGCTGGAAACAAGATATAAGGAAACAAAAGTTAACACACATCTGACGCATTCCTGCTCCTAACTCCATTTTACGCAGGGACTGACAGAAGTCCTTCACTGGAAAACATATATAGCTGCTTCCCATAAAATAAGACTCAGCATAACTTGAAGTTATGAGGACTACAGTGTATATGTGAAGTTTTTTCAAATCAAATAAGCAAAAAAAGACATTTTGTATTAGATTTCCACTCTTATGCCTCACAATGTTTTGATCCGCTGTTTTTTATTCCCGACCTCCCACACACAGCTCTCAGACAGACTCTCACTGAAAATATGTCAGAGGTTGCTGAGCCCTTGGAAGAATCCACTTTTCAAAGGTTATTTTAGAACAATAAATGTGTCAGACGTACAGCTGAATTCAGATATTTACTATGTGTATGCTATATAAAAAAACTCTGATTTTTTTTCCTCACTGTCTAACATTAATCAGACTAACCTTTGATATTTCATGTTTCCGGTTAATTAGGATTACCAAAAATAATACATTTTGCTAAATGCCAGAATACTGAGAGAATTTCTTCAAGGTTTTTTTTTCCAAATTTTTTGAGAATCTTCCAATTCAGAAGCGTACATATACCTTTAAATTACCTAAAGCCGAGATTATCTCCATGGCTTTGTAAGCTTCTGATATTTCTGTTGATGTGTTAAGATCTGTGCAACGGAGGAACCCCAGAATGCAGACGAGGAGGCAGCGTGACGGTAAATGGAAATTTTATCAACAAAAACTCACTCTCATAAGAGGCAGGAACAAAACAGAAACAGGCACAGAGTTCAGGCAGGGGGCCATGGCAGGAGGGCCAGAAACATGCACAGAGTTCAGGCGGGCGACCAGGAGGTCGTCCCGAGCAGGCACAGAGTTCAGGCGGGCGACCAGGAATGCCTGGCGAACCCTCAGAGGCCGAAGCCGCGCCTGGCGAACCCTCAGAGGCCGAAGCCGCGCCTGGCGAACCCTCAGAGGCCGAAGCGGCGCCTGGCGAACCCTCAGAGGCCGAAGCGGCGCCTGGCGAACCCTCAGAGGCCGAAGCGGCGCCTGGCGAACCCTCAGAGGCCGAAGCGGCGCCTGGCGAACCCTCAGAGGCCGAAGCGGCGCCTGGCGAACCCTCAGAGGCCCGACGCGGCGCCTGGCGAACCCTCAGAGGCCGAAGCGGAGCCCGGCGAACCCTCAGAGGCCGAAGCGGAGCCCGGCGAACCCTCAGAGGCCAAAGCGGAGCCTGGCGAACCCTCAGAGGCCAAAGCGGAGCCTGACGAACCCTCATCTCTGGGTTCAAAAGCCAGAACGAGAACAAACCGTTCCTTGAAGCCCCCAGAGACAGGATCCATTGGTGCTTCCTCCTCGAGATCCTTGTCTAGGGGCTCCGAGGCCAGACTGAGGACAAACTGTCCTTTGAAGTCCCCAGAGACAGGATCCGGTGGTTCTTCCTCCTCGAACCCCTCGTCGCAGGGTTCAGAGGCCAGAACGAGGACCAGTTTCCCACTGAACCCCTGGAGGCTAGGAGCTGAAGCGTCGCAGAGACCCTCAGTGGCGTGAGCAGGAGCTGAGGCGTCGCAGAGACCCTCGGTGGCGTGAGCAGGAGCTGAGGCGTCGGCGGGACCCTCGGTGAGGTGAGCAGGAGCTGAGGCGTCGGCGGGACCCTCGGTGAGGTGAGCAGGAGCTGAGGCGTCGGCGGGACCCTCGGTGAGGTGAGCAGTAGCTGAGGCGTCGCCGAGACCCTTGGTGGCATGCGCAGGGGCTGAGGCGTCGCCGAGACCCCCGGTGGTGTGAACAGAGGCATCCCTCTTACGACGTCCTCTGCGGCATGTGGAGGAGGTTGAGGCAGACTTTGGGTCAGGTCTGGAGTCAGGCTGGGGTGTGTCAGGCTGGGGTGTGTCAGGCTGGGGTGTGTCAGGCTGGGGTGTGTCAGGCCTGGCAGAGACAGGCTGTGGTGTGTCAGACCTGGCAGAGACAGGCTGTGGTGTGTCAGACCTGGCAGAGACAGGCTGTGGTGTGTCAGGGTGTGGAGTGTCAGACCTGGCAGAGACAGGCTGTGGTGTGTCAGGGTGTGGAGTGTCAGATCTGGCAGAGACAGGCTGTGGTGTGTCAGGGTGTGTGTCAGGCTTGAGTTCCGTGAGCACCCCCCAGAGAAAACTGACAAGGTGCTCAGGACCTGGAAGTGGAGGCAGCCCGCCCTCGGGGCCCTCCGAAACCTCTACAGCGCTCTGGAGTCCTGGCATGGACTGCTCTGCAGCAGCAGCAGCTCCCTGGAGTCCTGGCGTGGACTGCTCTGCAGCAGCAGCAGCTCCCTGGAGTCCTGGCGTGGACTGCTCTGCAGCAGCAGCAGCTCCCTGGAGTCCTGGCGTGGACTGCTCTGCAGCAGCAGCAGCTCCCTGGAGTCCTGGCGTGGACTGCTCTGCAGCAGCAGCAGCTCCCTGGAGTCCTGGCGTGGACTGCTCTGCAGCACCAGCAGCTCCCTGGAGTCCTGGCGTGGACAGCTCTGCAGCAGCACCGCTCTGGAGACATGACGTGGACTGAGCTGCAGCAGCTCTCTGGAGATCTGACGTGGGCTGAGCTGCAGCAGCGCTCTTGTGGCTTGGTGTGGGTGAAGGTGGGCGGCAGTAAAATTGCCTTACTGCCGTTTCATAATCCCCCTCTATCTGCCTGATCCTCTCCATCAGCTCCGTAGAAGAATACATGAGACTGGTCCTCCTAAAAGTCTTGATCTGGCGGGCAAAAAACCTTAATTGCTCCTCCAGCTCGTCAGGTGTTGCCTCAAAACACCGGGCTGGAGCGAGCGAAGACGGCGTGGGCGGAGGTGCAGCGAGTCTGGGAGATGGTGCTGTGGCAGGCAAAGAAGCGGGGTTACTTGCTGCAGCCCTCCCGCCAGCAAGCAAGGGAGTTCCCACTCCAGGCATGACGGCAGCAGCCGTGAGAGACTCCTCGCCGGCTGAAACACAGGAAGGTGCTCCACGCCGGCATTTCTTGCGGCGGGCAGAGGGCGAGGACTTCACTGTCGGACTAGAGTGCGCAGCCAGGGGAGCAGGCGGAGAACGGCGCTGAACCGCTTCACGCTCCATCTGCTCCAGCAGCAGTGGAGAGGGCAGCACCTCCAAATCCTTGGGCAGGTTCCTCATTGCCTCCTCCTTCTGCCGCTGAACCCAGCGATCCAAGGCATCTGCCTTCTGCTTGTCTGCGGGGTCCGTAGTTGGCGGATTCATTCTGTTAAGATCTGTGCAACGGAGGAACCCCAGAATGCAGACGAGGAGGCAGTGTGACGGTAAATGGAAATTTTATCAACAAAAACTCACTCTCATAAGAGGCAGGAACAAAACAGAAGCAGGCTGGCTTGACAGGCATGGCATGGTCCACAAAACAAGACATGAATGGAGACACAATGAATCTGCAATGACTAACAACAGGTGTGTATATATGGAGTGAAAACCAGGTGGAGCAAGACAGATTGACAAGGTGCAGGTGAACCGGATAAAGATGATTAACAGAACAGAAAGTGGCTGGAGCAAGAACAGAAACTCTTGAATACAAACAAAAACTAAATCATGACCAGAACCAAAAACCAAACTTGACAAAACATGAACAAGACTAAAACATAACCAGAAAAATAATAAACAAAGCATGATTCAAAAACTGTGAGAAATATAAGAAAAAAAAAGAAATCAAAAACCAAACAACCCCAGATCATAACATGATGATCTATTATTTTACAACATTTGAATTTAATGGCACCACACTTGTGAATGTATTTTAGGGAATCACCTCAAGCACACTGCTTTCTTGTGTGACATCATAGGAAAATAAAGAAAATTGTGGAGAATCTTGTTCATGCTATTTCCAGATGCCTAGATGTGCCACATTCATTTCATTAATGCTATGCAAGTATAAACAACAAGTAATGTCCATCAATTATACTGATCAGAATGGAAACAGGTTCTGTCCCAGGGATGAAGGTGTTTTATGGGATTATGTCGATCAATTCCAGAACAGAAGCAAAATACCTTGTGAAGATACTGGCTACAGCTGGTAAGAGAATCATTATACACAGTGAAAACAAGTCATGCACTGATACTGGTTGAAATGCCACACAGAGAGCAGAAAGCTATCATTCCAAAATAACATAATGAGTCAGACTGCAGTTTGCAAATTCATTCATGGACAAACTGAAGCTCAAGTGTCAAGCCATAATCACCATTGTTACATTTGGAGGAAAAGGGGAGAATCTCACAAGTCTGATAATACCATCCCAACTGTAAAGCATGAGGGTGGCAGCATCATGTTGTGTAGGTATTCGGCTTCAGGAGGGACTGTTGCACTTCACAGTTTAGATGGAATCATCATGAAAGAACAATACATGGAAATTTGGAAGCACTATCTTAAGACTTCAACATAAATGTTATAGCTTGCACACAAATGGGTTTTCAGAAGGGACAATGACCCTAAGCATATCTCAAAATTACTCCAGTTACAAACTGACTCAAGGACAACAAAGTCAAAATTCTGGAGTTGCAAAAACAAAGCCCTTATCTCAATCCCATCGAAAATTGGTGGGTGAAGCTGACAAGGTGTGTGCAAGCAAGGGGGCCTGCACGGACTCAGTAATGCCAGATCTGTCAGCAAACTCAAAGCTAAGTCATAGAGATTTTCAAATGCGAAGGAAATGTGTGTTAACTTATGAATTTAAAAAAAAGTAATACGGTTTTTCTGGTATCTATGAAATAATTTTAGTAATCTTAACTGACCTAAAACAGGAGAGGTTTGATCTGGTTTAGGTAAGAAAACAGTTTTGGGTCTTTTTATTTTGTTTCAGCTGTGTGTCTGTACTTAAACCTTTCATTATTATAAATTACATTACTTTAGTGAATCCCCACTTCATTAACTGTGTTCATTTGATAATAAATTGTAAAAAAAATGTTAATGATTATTTAAGGGTTTTCCTTGTCAAATATTTGTGACACTCATAATGCTTGTCTAAAAAAAGAGTTGTTTCATGGTCAAAAATGTCAAATGGTATCATCATCAGAGTAATACAGGTAGTTTGAATCATGTGGTGTTTTTCTTTTATTTTTTAAGTTTACTGTGTATTGAATATTAATTACTTATTTGATGTCCACTAAGTCAGGGTCTCTGATAAAATATTAGGTGCTCATCTTGAATACACGTGTTAAAATCATTGTACTGCTATACTTCATTTCCAAGCCCCACTGTGCAAAACGTCTTTGCATACCATTCTGTACTCTTAGGAAGGCCACTAGTGCATAATCTAGGTTTGAACTGTTGTGCATGAGAGCAATAAAAAATACATTTCATTTCACAGAGCTGCATAAAGAAAGCACATTTGCTGCAAGTTGCCCTGTCAGGTTAGCCCAAGCAACTGTCCCTTTATAAGATTTTTTAAAAATGGCTAGTTATATGCAACTCGGTTGACACAGTTTGCAGTTTATTATTGTTATCATACCCGTTATTTCATGTGTTTTTTTACCTTTATGTTTGAATATTCTCTTCCTCGTTCCTGTGCTTTGGTAGCTTACTCCTACATGTTAGTAAGTGCATATATCTGCACAAAGTTTACTGTCTATTTGTGCAAGAGAGGAAGGGAGGAAGGTGGCACTGTACAGACTTAGTGCAGGGAGTGGAGGGCTGAGTGCTGACAGTTTAACAGAGGAGGCCCTTGCAGGTTTGGCGGCCCACAGGAAATATAAAGCTTGTGATTTGTTTGTTAATAAAAAGCTTATGTTTTGTTTGTTTAAAAACAGTGAACCATGCTATTATCTTTATAAACAGAAGGTTGACTGAGGAAAAGAGGCATAGTAAAACAAGAGGGGCTGTTTTGACTGCAAACTTATGTTGTTGCTATAGGAAAATTTGTTAAGGTAGGGCATAAAATGTGTGAGTTTTACAGTATATATATCCAGCTTATACATATATATAATATATATAATATATATATATATATTATATATATATATATGTATATATATATATATATATGAAGCAACACTGATTGACAATCAATTTCACATGCTGTTGTGCAAATAGAATAGACAACAGGGGGAAAACCACCGACCACTTCTCTGTACCTATGCTTTCTGGCTGATATTTTGGTCATTTTTGAATGTTGGTGGTGCTTTCACACTCGTGGTAGCATGAGACGGACTCTACAACCCACACAAGTGGCTCAGGTAGTGCAGCTCATCCAGGATGGCACATCAATGCAAGCTGTGGCAAGAAGGTTTGCTGTGTCTGTCAACGTGGTGTCCAGAGCCTGGAGGCGCTACCAGGAGACAGGCCAGTACACCAGGAGACGTGGAGGAGGCCGTAGGAGGGCAACATCCCAGTAGCAGGACCGCTACCTCCGCCTTTGTGCAAGGAGGAACAGGAGGAGCACTGCCAGAGCCCTGCAAAATGACCTCCAGCAGGCCACAAATGTGCATGTGTCTGCACAAACGGTTAGAAACCGACTCCATGAGGATGGTACGAGGGTCCGATGTCCACAAATGGGGGTTGTGCTCACAGCCCAACACCGTGCAGAACGCTTGGCATTTGCCAGAGAACACCAGGATTGGCAAATTCGCCACTGGCGCCCTGTGCTCTTCACAGATGAAATCAGGTTCACACTGAGCACATGTGACAGACTTTACAGAGTCTGGAAACACCGTGGAGAGCGATCTGTGGCCTGCAACATCCTTTAGCATGACCGGTTTGGCAGTGGGTCAGTAATGGAGTGGTGTGGCATTTCTTGTGCTCGCCAGAGGTAGCCTGACTGCCATTAGGTACAGAGATGAGATCCTCAGACCCCTTGTGAGACCATATGCTGGTGCGGTTGGCCCTGCGTTCCTCCTAATGCAGGACAATGCTAGACCTCATGTGGCTGGAGTGTGTCAGCAGTTCCTGCAAGATGAAGACATTGAAGCTATGGACTGGCCCGCCTGTTCCCCAGCCCTGAATCCGATTGAGCACATCTGGGACATCATGTCTTGCTCCATCCACCAACGTCACGCTGCACCACAGACTGTCCAGGAGTTGGCGGATGCTTTAGTTCAGGTCTGGGAGGAGATCCCTCAGACCATCCGCCCTCTCATCAGGAGCTTGCCCAGACGTTGTAGGGAGGTCATACAGTGGAGGCCACACACAATACTGAGCCTCATTTTGACTTGTTTTAAGGACATTGCATCAAAATGGGATCAGCCTGTAGTGTGTTTTCCCACTTTAATTTTGTGTGTGACTCCAAATCCAGGCCTCCATTGGTTAATAAATTTGATTTCCATACATGATTTTTGTGTGATTTTGTTGTCAGCATATTCAACTTTGTACAGAACAAAGTATTCAATGAGAATATTTCATTTATTCAGATCTAGGATGTGTTATTTGGGTGTTCCCTTTATTTTTTGAGCAGTGTATATGGATATAGAGCTGGATAAAGTAACTACCTTGCTGCAAACACTGACCAAGCACCTGTGACTGAACTTGTACATTATCTGAACTGGACTGAGCTAATGGCTCAACTGAACAAAAAGTACCTCACTGGGTTTTTTTCTGTTGTGCTACATTCCCTCAAATTTCCTCTTTGAGGAAAAGAAAAAAAAACTCTGTGTGAACCCACTGACCCATAGGGTTTACACATACACTTACTGAAACACACCCACGAAGTTAATGACTGTGGCAAAGACACAGTGCCTGGATTTAGTAGTTAAACTGAAATGATATGTTCGTGATAACAATTTATTTGGGCTTGCATCTAACTTCGCAGAAAATGCCACACACACCTCGATGTGAACATGGAGCGGCAGAACAATGCATACTTTTACATGTAAAACGTCCCATACATTAGGATACCCTATTAATGTCTAGTTTCTTCTAAATAAATGTTCACATTTTAATGTCCACTGTTTTTGGTTTATATATATTGGAAGCCAAAGGTGATTTAATTACAGGCACGAAGCAAAAAATAATCTTGTTTTAAAAAAAGATGTCATCAAAAATGTGCATTTTAACTAAGGGAAATGTTTGGCACCCTTCCCCCTAGAGGCTACTGCTGCCCCCTTTGGTTTTCAAAGAGGAAAGCTGTTCTTAACCAGTTTTCTAGAGGACTTACTGGTAAGTTGTTGGTCATTGCCATGTTGCAGGATCCAGTTCTGCTTATACCTTTCATTTTTCAACAGTTGGTCTCACATTTTTCCAGCAACTTTTGATACAACATAGAATTCATGCTGGACTCAATGATGGTCCTTCTGCAGCAAAGCATCCAGCTTGTATGAGGTCCTTTTCTTGAAGTGTTGTGTTTGGTTTATACCAAACATGTCCTCTATTCTGGTATCCAAATAGTAAAATGTTAGAAATTTTTTTCCCCCCCAAACATCATTCCAGAATTCTATGTGGCAAATTTTGGCCTGGACATACATTTTCCTTAAAGAGCAAAACTCCTTACTCTGTTCCCATCAAACTTCCCAGTCGCTTTCTGATAGTAAAGGCATGCAATATCACATTAACAGTAGCAACAGCCTTCTGTAGGTCCCAAAATGACATTTTAGGATTTTGGAGCCTTTTTTTTTAGCATTAAGCTGTTTGCTTGGTGGGTCAGACCTTGGCATGTTGGCAGTTGTATTGAATTCTTTAGAGATATTAAATATCCATATATCCAATTTTGTTGCAAACACATAGGCTGTCGTAGGGTTTTTTTTTTACTCACCCTTACCCACCTAATGTACTTCATGCTGGGCTGGAAGGAAGCATTGCCCCTTCCATGCCCGCCTCACCTCTGCTTTCTCATGTTTAGTTTTGCGTATTCCTTGTTTTTATAGCAAATTTACGCCAGTCTAGGTCAGGAACTGTTGATTTATCTGTGCCAGAACAGCCATTTCAGAAATCTTATATGACGTCGGTCTTTAAAATAAACATGACGTGACTCTGTTTGTGACTACTCCGTAGTTGCAAAGCTAGAATTTGTTTGAATCAGTGGTTTCCTCTGTACACTGTCTGTCAGTCCAACTCGTCACATTCCAGTGATTTGCTATTATTTGTTTTTTATTCTGCTTACCTTAGGTTTAGCTGACATTTGTCATGAGGTTTGTATCACAATGTAAGCTGCAGAACACTAAATAGCTTTTATCGTAATACAATTTCAAGAGGCTTAATTTTTGCCAGCTGTGAGCTGTTTTTAGCTTTGGCATCTGCAGGAATGTTGACAGACCACACGCCTGCCCGTGAGGAACCCCTTTAGCAGGTAAAGCTTTTAATGTATTCCCTATCTCTGTATACAAGGGACACCTCCTGTAAAGTCTTGTAGGTGAATACAAAACGAATTAGCTATCATTTTAAATACATATGTAGACAGTGCGGGGAAAAAAATAAATTTAGGTGACCACCTCATGAAGCTCTTGGAGAGAATACCAAGAGATCAAAGCAGACATCAAAGCAAAGGTGGCTATTTTTTAAAACAAAAATATAAAAATGTTTAGAGTTATTTTACATTTTTTGTTTAACACATAATTCCATGTGTATTCATTCACAGGTTTGTTGTCTCTGGTGAGAATCAACAATTTAAAGAGTCATGAAAATAAAGAGATCCATTGAGTGAGAAAGGCATTCTACCGGTAGATATATATATAAATATACACATATATATATATATTGCGCACCCACTTGTGCATAATCAAATGTCTCAAGTGGGACTGGTGCAGAGGTTATTGTCATGAGGTTTAGTACTTTGAAGAAACTGTGGACACAACAATTTTCAGAGTGAAGCCAAAGAGGTCATGCTTTAAGTGATAACGCAGCTAATTACTACGCTAACCTGACACCAAGTGGTTAGGGGTGTAAATCAGTATTTGTCAAAATAGATGGCCTTCAGATTTTTTTCGTCACTGTTTAAAAAAACTGGTCAACAATGGAAAATATTCGGATAACGTGTCCCCTGATCTGTCCAAATTTTTTTTTGTGTGTGTGCTACACTGTCAATGACTATAACCATGCTGCTAAACATGCTGCTAATGTTACAGTAGCCAAGCGCGCTGTTCATTTAGACACATGGGGAACAATATTTGCCCACTCTGCCTTGCAACAGTTCCAATTCAATTCAGTTTATTTATATAGCGGCAATTCACAACACGTCGTCTCAAGGCAGTTCACAAAAGTCAGGTACATACATTCCAATTAATCCTAATCATTGAACAGTGCAGTCAGATTCAGTTATTTATTCAAATTGGATAAAAAGTTTTTCTATCTAAGGAAACCCAGCAGATTGCATCGAGTCAGAGACTTGTAGCAGTCACTCCTCCTGGATGAGCATGTTGCCACAGTGAACAGTCACTGGCGTTGACTTTGCAGCAATCCCTCATACTGAGCATGCATGTAGCGACAGTGGAGAGGAAAAACTCCCTTTTAACAGGAAGAAACCTCCAGCAGAACCAGGCTCAGTGTGAGCGGCCATCTGCCACGACCGACTGGGGGTTAGAGAGAACAGAGCAGAGACACAAAGAGAACAAAGAAGGACTGATCCAGGAGTCCTTTCCATGGGAAGGAAAAGGTAAATGTTAATGGATGTAGCTCCTTTAGTCGTTTCACCTAGAAAGAAAGAACTGATAAACTCTGAGCCAGTTTTCAAGGTTAGAATCTGAAAGAGACCACATAGAGTTAGTCACAGTAAAAGCTCAGTCAATCGCCATGTCTAGGAGAGAGAAAGGGTTAAACACAGAAAGACAGGGCCATGTGGCTCATCGGTAGAGGGTGAGCATTAAGTTGTTTCCAGCAGAAGCTCGGACGATGCCCCTCTACAAAAAGCTGTCACAGGTAGACACAGAGTCAGGCCAGGTGTAGCTTCTAGGATGAGAAATGAGAGAGAACAAAGTTAAAAGCTGAAATAACAGCAAATAACGCAAAATTGGAGAGTAGTGTGAAAATGTAGCGAAGAGGGTGAAAGTGGTCATTATGTCTTCCAGCAGCCTAAGCCTATAGCAACATAACTAGCGAGATAGCTCAGGATAACCTAAGCCACTCTAACTATAAGCTTTATCAAAAAGGAAAGTTTTAAGCCTAGCCTTAAAAGTAGACAGTTTGTCCATCTAGAGCCCACTGATGGTCATTGTTATACTAAAAACCACAACGATTGGGATACCTCTCTCTGTCAGCTTGACCATAACAATTGGAAAAGAGAGGGGGTCATACAGGTAGCAGAAATGGAGGGTGTGTTTGCACCTCAACCATAACTGAGCCGGTTTGGGCTAAACCTGACTCCCCCTTATCCTATCATACAATGATATATTAAAAACAGGATTTGCATTCTGCCATAAAAGCTGCTTACCCCTTGTTGAAATAAGTCAAACATGTAATACCAAATAAAGTGGAAGGCATGCAGAACCACCCAACACCCCCCTCATAATAAACACTACAAGACGTTCGCTCAGTTACTTCATCTTCTCTTTGTCCTATTGTTGGAAAAGGAGACAACAACAAATTATGATGAGATATGATAGAGAATGTATCTTAAATGGAAGCAATAACTGTTCCCCAGCATGAGGAGGCATCACTTTATTATAAGGATGATCAATCAGAGCAATCAAGGTTTATTATGTCATAAAACATAACCAGAGAGAATAAATTACCAGCAATCATTAATGTACATCCTGACCTCAAACACTATTGACAAGATGAATTTAAGACTACAGTGTCCTATCCATATCAGCCATATCAGAGTAGTTGTGTGGACCACTTGCCTTCTGGATCTTTGCATGTCATCGGAAATGGTGCAGACTAAGGCATTGTTTTAATGGTGTACTGGCTGGGACAAAGACTGAGTGTACCTTCATTTTAACAGCTCTGCCATTACCAAATTACTGCTAAAAATTTACGTTTCTGTAAAAAAGCTAAACTGTTCAAAAGATCTCACGTTTCATTTCAGTCAACTTTATTATAAAAAAAGACAATGAAAATATTATCCTGGACTTGTTTTCTTGTTGTTAAGCAATCGACTTTGTACTTTTCAAAGTTAAAAATGTGTTGCAATTTCTCATCACAGTTTTTAAAGGTTTTTAGGAAGAGATTACATAGACAAATGCAAGAAGGGTGTATGCTGTTGGGGCATTGCATGTCATTTATAAAAGTATAAATGCTTCCACTGTGTTGTGGAAATTTGAAGATGTATTTTTACTTAATATCAAGATTCCTGATTTGGAGAGATATATGACAGATGTTTATCAATTGAATACATGTTTTCAAACATGTTTGTAGAATGACTAATTCCTTCTGTACATAAATAAAGAAAATGCCTGTAATGCTTTTTGTTAACAAAAGGCTGTTAGTTTTAACACTCATTTTAAAACTGATAAGTCTTTAAATGGTCTTACTTACCCTTTTATACCTCTGAGCTTCTGCACCTGTACTCCCTTCCTAGTCACTTGGATCAGCTGGCCAGCTCTGGGGAGATTGGGCTTTTGCCGTTGGAGCTCCTAAATAATAGAATATTTTGACGCTACAAAATAGAAAAGCCTCTTCCATAGCCATCTTTAAATCTCCCTTGAAGAATCATATTCTTCACACATTCACACTCAAATAGTTCATTTTATTTTGACTGAAAATCCAAATAAATAAAAATGACTCTGGTGAAAACACCATTGTTTGTCTGTTTCTTCCTTGCCTTTTTTCCTCAGTCTTAAATGCAGGGCAATTATATAAACTGTTGGATAAAACAAATGAAAAAGTCTCATAAAATATATTACATGTAATTTTTCACATTGCTTCCGATATAGCTTTAGAAATTTCGAAATATAGCTAAAATGTATACCATAAACTTACAAAGGATGCTGAATTGACCCAAATAGGTCCAATAGATCCAATAGGTGTTCTGGTTGGGAAAGTTTCCTTGAACAGAATTTGGTCTGTGAACCAAATTGTTTTCCCAAATACACAAACACCAAGAGAAATTAGAGAGTAAAGCACCACTGGTATCACTTAATACTCATCATAATTTTAATAAGATCCTAATTTAGCTAATTGATATGAGGTCGGTCAGTAATGACCTTTGGTAAAGGAAATAAGGCAAACAACTACTATCATGGATGATAGATAGATAGATAGATAGATAGATAGATAGATAGATAGATAGATAGATAGATAGATAGATAGATAGATAGATAGATAGATAGATAGATAGATAGATAGATAGATAGATAGATAGATAGATAGATAGATAGATAGATAGATAGATAGATAGATAGATAGATAGATAGATAGATAGATATGCAAATAACTTGCAATATTTAATATCAGTCTAAATAAATTCACTCTCTGAGTCCAGTTTGAAAAAGGTGTGTTCTTTGAAAGAGCAATCCCACCACAGCGCTGGAATTTGTTTGGGGGCAACCTCCTATACACAAAGCTCTTTCTGTGAAAAGGTCGAATCATTCATTCGTGCAGCTCATTTTCTTTCCTTTTGCAACCTTCTCTTACCATCCCCTTGTGCCCCACCAGCCAGACTTACTCCTTGTGTTTATAAGTTGGCCCATGTATCATAAGCTACAACTAAGCTGCCCTTTACCTCATGTAGAAATAGCTGGAAATCCAACCATTTGAGGATTTTTAAACTATTTTGACAGGTCTCTCTTTTTTCCACCACCCCTATGAGCACTGGAAACTGGTGTTGGTAGCATCTGTGTCTGAATGAACAACTGTTAGTTATTTGCCTTTCCTGAAAGAAAAATATTTCACAGCTTATGCAGCACTGTTTTGTGAGACACCTATGTGCTTGGCGAGATGTCATTGTAACAGCATTGTGTATGTGTCTATAAAAGGAAAGAAAACTTGTTTTTCTTCAGAATCTATAATGTTACATTTCGGGGTCTCATGTCATATTTAATTTAGCCTTGGAGTTGCTGCTGCTTATATAGCTCCCACAGGACCAAGCTGAGGTGAAACATTCAAAACCAGAGCAAAATGGCACAATTAATATGAAGGAAATAGCTACTAGACTAAACATAAAATAATTATAGTAATAATGTGTTTTCTTCTTATTTTCTTGTGAATGCAAAAAGCTTTTGTGATAACAGAAAGCTTAATTATTTGTAAAAACTGATTAAACAATATTAAGTAAATCAAGGAGCCTGTTGGTATTTCTTTTCAAACTGTATTCATACTTCATTTGAAATGTTCTTTGTAATCTTATTTTTCTACCAGGTGAGGTTCTGAGCTTGATGGATGACGTGTTCTCTGGCTTGAGCTCATCTTGTGTTGTTGCCGGGAAAAGGACCGCTGACCATCCCCAGTCTATGATGTATTCAGTTATCTTCAAGTGCCTGGAACCTGACAGCCTCTACAAGTAAGTCTGCACATGCCCTTTGTCTTTGTCAAATAACACAGACACATTGAGCTGTGATGATGTTCATTATCTCCCCTTTGAGTCAAATCATAGAAAATTGTACAGAAACTTCCCTTTTAGCGGAGGAAGAAAAGACAGAAGAGGAAGTAATAAAAGGAATAAAGCAAGCAGATTTCCACTGTCATTTATTTTTGTAGAATATGACCGTAGGTTGGATTTTAGGTTTGCACTATAAGACAGTATTTAAAGTACTTAACTATCACGCCACCATATATGTCTAGCTAACCTCCATTGTAACCCTAAATAAAATAAAAAAAAACACTTTTTAATATTAGCACTACAATGGAAAAGTGTTGTCTTGTCCATTGGCTCTCAGTTTTAGCTGCAGCATTCAGAGGCTTGCGTCAGAAAACAACGTGAAAGCATGGATTCATTCTGCATTGCATCAACTGCATCATACTATCATGTCAATGTGGACCAAAATCTTTAAGACATGTTTTGACACAGATTTAATTTAGGCAGTTCTGAAGGCAAAATAAGTCAACTTGGTAGTAGCAAGTGTAGTGCAGCCAGTGAGTGTGGATGTATCACACAAAGTTAGTACTTTATTTTCAAAAGTACATTGAGTATGTAAGCAATGTGTTTATAGCAAGTGCACTATGTATGAGGAATGTTTCGATCCAGCAACACATGGGGTCGTGATTCTCTAAACTATAATCAAAGTAGATAAATCACATACTTGGAAACCTACCTATAAGCCAAACTAAACATAAAATCAATGAAAAGTTAAGATCTTGTGCATATTTTAGTTCTCCAATGTATGAATGTACAATGTTTTGGTAATGCTCACCTGCAGACTGTGCAAGAAAAACAGGTTCCTTGGGTTGTTTAACCTCTCCTCTCTTTGAGTTGAGTTTGTTTGTAGAAGACTGCAAGATGGCAAATTAGTTTTGTCCTGATACATTTTTTGTTTTTCATCGAAGCCCATTTCCGCCACTCTAATGAAAAAAAACACTTGTATCTCATAATAGATGGCTAAGTCATTATTATGAGATAGCTATGTCATAAACATAACTTAACTTTATCTGCTCCAACTCATAAACTATAGTACTTAGACATTTCAAACCTGGACTAGATTGTTCTACACTAATAGCAGAGTCTTATAAACACAATTTGGGACTTGTGAAAGCTTTATTTGATTTGTGAAAGTTCCATAAAGGGCTATATTAGTACTTTTTTAGCATCTGGACCACATTAGAACTGGTCCTGCTCCAGAAATAAATTTCTGGCGCCTGCAGGGTGTGACCCGCTCCAGTGATGGGGAGTTTGACTGGGGTGGTACACCTGTCAAACGGTAAAGCAAGAGTTCAAGGAGGAAAGAAACTTCCAGTGGAGCAGACGGAAGATTTGTGAAATCTGTTTTATTGTTTTTTTCTGTTGATTTAGTTAATTTAATAAAGTTTAACATTACACTAAATTCTAAAATTAAAATATATATATATCCTCAGATATGAGCTTTAAAAAATGACTCGTGGGACCAAGGAACTGTTAAGTGGAAGACCACGCTAATGATTTGGAGGACTTCACAAAACATGAGTTACAGTTCTCTCTTCTTCTGCTCTGTAAGCAATAAGACATCTGTTTGCTTTCTTTATTATTTATAGGCATTAAAATTAATAATTTGCAGGTAAAACTTTTCTCGACGTCTCTGCAGTTGTTTGTGTGGCCAGCTGGTCATACAGACTGAAGGTGCCCACTACATCCAAGCCCAGATTACTCTGCCCTGGAGGAGGACAAGTTCTAATGTGGCCCAAATGCCAGAAAAGCACTAATATGGCCATTTATGGAACTTTCACAGTCCATAGTGTAAGAGCTGATAAGGTTAAGTCATAATTGTGAGATACTATCTCATAATAATGAGATAGCTAAGTCATAATTATGAGATACTATTTCATAATAAGGATATAGCTAAGTCTTAATTATGAGACAGTATGTCATAATGATGAGAAAGCTAGGACATTATTATGAGATACAAGTAGTTTTTTTTTTCATCAGAGTGGCGGAAATGGGCTTCCGTCGTTTTTTGTTTACTGACGTTTCTATCTTCTAGGGCTTTAAAATTGTTTCTGTGTCTACAGTGCAGAAATTTGTTTGTATTCATACTTGGTTTTACCCATCAGGGATGTTCAGTCAGTTGTTTCTTTCTTGGCAACTTAGCAATGAAAAAACAAAATAAAGATATGACACAAAATGTATTTAACAGCTGACTTTTGTGGTTTTAAAAAAATCTATCGTAAATATCATAAAACACTGTCGTGTTTAGTGGTTTGCATTTTTCAGACCGACTAAAGGAATAAATCATGGAATTATGAAAAAAAAAACAACTTACTATTAGCATTTAGCTGATGTGGCTTTTTTTAGCTTATGTGGCTTTTTTTGATTGTTTGAACGTGTTGAGACATTACTAAGAAAATCAGTATTCCTTATCAATCAGGTTTCAACATTCTCATTCAGCAGTCATCAGGTGAGCTTGTCTTGAACTTGTCACACACCCTTTTTTTAATTTGTTCCATACATTTTTTAGCTGGAATGAGATCAAGGCTGTTTGTTGGCCATTACACTGAGTTGATTTTCCTGTTCCTGAGAAAGGTTTTTTTTTTAATTCTCTTTCTTCTTTGGGAAGAATTATCGTCCCACTCCATCCCATTACCAAAATTATTTTTATTTGCTTAGTGCCTGAAAAATTATTTCATACAGCTACTTTTTCAACAGTATTGATTTGATTATCTGTCATCTATCTGATGAGTGTCTCTGAGTTGGGTCTGTGATTGGCTGGAAACATATTCAAGGTGTTCTCTGCTTCTTGACTACCGGAGATATGCATCACCAGCAGCTCTACAACCCACAACAGGATTAGACAAGTATAGAATCTGGATGGATTATTTTGTGTCTATATTACCAAACTTACCTTAACAACTAAAATGAAGTACTGCTTACACCGGCTCTTTTCCTGGTTGACTACTCTTCTGCAAATGCTATTTTGTTTCAAAAGAGTGAATTTCCTTACTTTCTCCTGAACAACAGCTGGGTTGAGTTAAGCAGGAAAGCATACTTAGCCTGAACGTGGTCGATGCTTCCGTTATTTTATGTTCTCTTTAGTCAGAGGTTTTAGTGAATACAGAGGGGTCATTGTTAAAGGGCAGTGTCTCTTTCATTCATAAAACAAACTTACCACAGCTTGTAATGCCTTCATAACAGGCTATAGTAGGTTGTTGCAGTGCTATTACATTGGCACACATAATGTATTTACATCTTTAACCGTTACTGAGTAAGTCTTGAAGAGTTGGATATTGAAAAACAAAAACATTTACAGAATGGTGAACAAAAAAGTGCCTTATCAACACTCTTATTTAGTTTTTGGGTTTTAGACTTACCTAAATAAAACAAAATAGATATTATTTTGGGACTACCAGGTGGAACAACGTTTTGTGGAATAAAAAGCTTTTTTTTATTATTATTTAATTTCATATCATTTACTTAGAATAAGGACTCAGAAGGACACAATGGATCTGAGACTCAAAAAACAAAACACACAAAGCAGATGCTAATTAGCTTGTTAAAAAAATTAAAAAGGAAAGGACAGAAGAGAGAAAGTCAGGAGAAAACTGAAAAATGTCTTTCACAGGTTTGTTTTTGCTATGATGACTTACAAAGTAATTAAAGATGCCAGTCCATCAGCTACAGTAAGTTGAAAAAGGCTGCAATCAGCGAATATCTAAGTCTTTGTTTGTTTTAAGTTCCCTGCATAGTGTGATGTACTTTTGACAGCACCACAAAGATCAAGAATTATCTTAAGGCTGATACAGCAAGTTTATAAATCACTGTCAACAGCAACTAAGTGCACAGTGTAGCAATCATTTGCATTTTTATGTTTATCAGACCAGGATATGCTGCTTAGTGGGGTCAATACAGGCTTTGGGTTGGGTGGTGATTTGCCTTTCCTTTGAGCACTATTTGTCCCTGAAATTAAGCTGAAGTACCAACTACTATGAGGGAAGCAGACAAGTCCCAGATGTTGTTGTGGCTGTTACTGGACACATGAAACACACTTGCATCTCATCTTTGCTTGTCTTCTCAGGTTTTGTTTCACAGTGTCTTGCTGTATTGTGGCCTTGGTTTGTTTTGAAACAGTTTCAATGTCTTTACGAAAAAAAACAGCCACCACTGAAAGCCTGAAGAAACCATAATCTTGTACACTTGAGCTCATTTTGTACCCCTATCAAACACTGCAATGGAAATCACAACTTTTGCGTAGCAAAGGTCTTTCCGTTGCATGCAAAGTGGAAAGCTGATACAGGAATTCTTTATTATTGAATTTTATCTTGCCCCTCTTTTGTTTACATAAGTTAGTGTCCCTAGTCACTATATGTCTCAGTATATTCAGTACATGGTGTTCTCTTGTCCTATTTCTATCATTTCTGTTTTTACAGAAGATAACATGTTTCTTAGGTTCTGATTAGTTTTCTTTTAACCAATTTGAAATTCTTTATTGTCACCAACACATTGCATCCACATAACCACATTTAATAAATGGTTGGGATCAATTGTCATGTTGGAAGCCTGAATTGTTTCCAAGTTTCAACTGTCCAGATCAGAGGTTCCAAAATGCCCCTTTTCCAATGGCTCGATTTGGCCCTACTCGACTCCACTGGGCTGGCTTTGTGAGCGTTTCCATTACAGTTTTCTCTGTACCGGTACCTACTTTTTTGGTGCCTGCTCCTGAGCAGTTCACTGATTGGCCATGACAGGAGGAGAAATGAGGAGGTTTTCACTGAGATAAGTTTATAACAAAGTTAATAAAACTCAAGAGTGACTACAATAATATTAAGAACCACAATGGCCGGACCAGGTCATATCGAAATATAATTTTACTATTTACTAAACATAAACAATGCCTGAAGACTGAAAGAAAAAAAAAAGCACACATAAGCTTTCTGAATTACTCCCCCAGGCGGCACGCTGTATTTAATAAAATCCTAAATCAGCTGATCAGACTTAAAATAAGCTGTTCAGACGCACAAACATTTTCCCAAAAACACATAAAACAATACCACCATGAAACATCGTGTTTGGTTTGGAAATCTATTGGCGATCCTTAAGCAGACCCGCATCTGCAGGAGGAGGGAGCAGGCAGAGAGCAGCTGCCTGTAATCAGACTGCCTACATCGGATCAAACAGTAGGACGGGCTCGCTGAATCCACTGAGTACGAATAAATAATATCCAACCTAAAACTAACTTCACTGCGGTCAAAAGGCTGCCGTTTTGTGCTTTAATGTCCTTGTCCTTGTTATTGCCATGGCTGAGACAAAAACCTCCTCATAAAGCCCAAAATCGTAACTTCTTCAGGCAAACTTTGGAGCTTCACCAGTCCAGACAGCAGCGTCTCTCCTCTCTGCTTCTCCTGCCACACCCCCCTCACATCAGAACCCCTGAGCCTTATTTTATAAGTTCTGACTGAGCTGTGGTCCAGATAATTATCCCTGTGGATAGTTTTATACATATAAAAAAAAAACCATATACAAGTTCGTGCATATACAATAATACAAACATTATTAGTATTTTGTTTATTTATTTTTTATAATTTCATTTTATAATTTTTTATAATTTCAAATTTACTTTAATGTGACAATCTCACACAGTAATGTAAATAGCAGCACAGCGCACTAAACTGATGGCTGGAGGCGGGGTTCAGCCGCCATAGCTTCAGCTGTCAGCGGGTCAGTGGAAACAGTTACCGTACCAAAACTGGGTGGAGCGGAGCCGTGCTGGCTGAAATGAGCCAGTGGAAAAGGGGCAAAAGTGGGGGTCAGGACCCCCCGGGGGGTTGCGAGACAACAAGTAGGGGGGGTCGCCAGAGGGTTTTTCGAGGTTTTGCCAGACAACACATCTTTTTGGCTTCTCTTGATGTAAACTATTATCTACACCAGTTAAACAATCTTGTATTCACCTTGTAAATGGTGGACGTCAAAAGTTTTTTTCTGACTACCACTGAAGGCAGCCTTAGTACCACCAATAGAACTTGTACCACTGTTTGAGAGCAATGGATCTAGATGTTCAACTGATATGAAGTTAAATAATTTGGTGGTATTCTTCCATATTTGTTTTCTATTGATGTTGTGCAATATAAAAATACCTCTGACAACAAACCAGACCTTCAGCATGATGCTACCACCACCATTCTGGACAGTTAGCACATTGTTGTTAGGTTTAAAAGGTTTATATTATCTCATGCAAACATGGTTCTAATCATTGTGGCTGGAATGCTCAACCTGTGTCTCATTTCACTATAGATTATTCATCAAAAATCTAATTTTTATTTTTTCCCAAAGGCATGCAGCTTGTCTACGTGGATAATTGCAAATGTCAGACAATAATAAAGGTGTCAATTTTGGGGCAGGGAGTTCTTTCTTGGTTGCCAGCCTCTCAGTCCTCCTACTTCATTGTAGACAGCAAAAGTGGTGTTCCAGCAGTTTCCATTATGTGGTCAGCCTGAGCTTATGTGGTTACTGGGTTGTTCCTAAACATCCTAACCGCAGATAGGGTCAGATGGTAACAGTTGGGTAAATGGTCATATGGTTAAAACTTGAACAACTGTGTCTAACAGGTCAATGATCCCAAACACACATCAATAAAGCTTTGAAAGGTTTAAATTAAGATTCCTGAATGGCCTACTGAAATGCCCAACTTCAACTGTATTGGAAACTTGTGAACTATGTTTAAAAGTTTGGTTTGTTCTAGAAAATGTCATGATCCACGGGTGTTGGGTGTTTTTGAGTTTCAATTCATGACTCCTCAAATTGACATGTTTCCTCATTTTGTTAGGTGTTGTCTTATCAACTCATTCATTTGACCTTAGTTTCTAGTTTATTCTCCTGCTTTGTTTTATTTAATATGTTTTTGAGATTTCTTCCCAGTGTTCCTCCCTGTCTGACCCTGCTATTATTCTCTCTCCCTCAGCTCCCTGCTTTAATTCTCCTCAGCTGTTGCTTATTCTCACCTGATTGCCCTCACCTACTTACCCTGTATAATTCTCTCCTTGCATATATATCTTTTGTTTTTCATTGTTTCCTCTTCCGTTACCCTACTCATGCTCATCGACCTCTGGCTTCTTCTACCTGCCTGTTCTATATTCCATGCCTCCATGTGTTCCAGTTTTGATTTTATCATTAAAATTTCTACTCACTATCTGGCTCATGAGTTCCTGTTTGAACCTTGGTACATCAACTCCACACACTATGACACAAAAGCAAACAATTTAAATGAACTCTACCGAATCTATCAGGAAGGGTGGACAAATATCCATCCAAAATTATGCCAAAAGCATCTTTATAGGTACAAAATGTTTATCTTCAGCTTGCTAAAGGAGAACCTGATCATATTTTCTCCTCTGAGATTTGCGTCGTGTATTCACGTAAGCTGCTTCTATCGGTGAAGCATGTTATCTTTCAAAACCAATCACATACATATAGAATATCGATGATGTGTTACAGATAATTCCAGTTCCCACGGTCCCTGAATGCAACAGCTGGAAATATGTTGTTCAGCCACTGTGTTGAGCTGTCAGTCATGATTCCGCACCCCCATGATCTGAGGGTACATGCGGATGATGACCAGAACTGTACCTCAAGTGGAAAGTTGATTAATAGGCAAATGTTAATTAATACTGTGTCACAGTCACAAAGTTCTGACTGAATAAACTAATAAGCCTTTTTTATCAGTTTTAAATGTATGATGCTAACCTGTGGAGTACAACCACAAAAACTGCTTGGTATCTAATTAATCTTCTTTTTTCCCCTGTTTAAACTTCATAATGCAGACAAATAAGCAATAGCATCACAAATAACTGACTTGATACACAGGTTTCCGTTTTTTTTTTTTTTTTTGGAATTTTGCCTTCCCTTATAAGTTTGACTGGATTTGAAAAACTGTGGGAGAATAGCAATGCTGTTAATCTCCTGAAGTCAGGCTTCCACTTGTGAAAACCTCTGACAAGGACCTAATATTCAACCGTGCAGCACTGCTATCTCTGGTTAGGCATTCACCACAGTGTTGTTTTTCTCTGATAAGAGAATAACTTACGTCAAAATTACGTCTAAGGAGACATCTGTTTACAGCCAACTCTACTTGTTTTGATCAAAAGTCTGATAAGATCTCTGCTCATATTCCATTTTCATTGGTTCATTACTGCAGGCTGCATCAGCCCTAATGTTTCCCTGCAAAGAAAAGTGCTCTGTGAGCTTTCAACCTCATTTCAAAAGACAAAATAGGAATTATGAAATAACATTCTTCAATGTTATCACCTGACCATTAAAACCAGCCATGTGTTTTTACCAGCACGTGAATAAAACACAGTTTCAATTTGAAGATTATCATGCTGCTTTTCTTTAAGAATGTACTTGCTGTGCTAGTAGATTCACTACTTCAGTAGTTTATAAGGTAATTCCAGTATTATGTTAGTCCTCAGAGAAAAGAGATCAAAATCTTTAGGACAACATTGCCATGCCATTAAGGCCAAATTTAGTCTGGTTTTAAAAGCCAGTTGTTCAAGCTGCATTAAGATGGAACCTTTCCTTTTTTTGGTAAAACCAAGCAGAGCTCATAGAGGCACATTAGAATACTACTTTAAGCAAATCCTAGACATAAACCAGTTTATGCAAATCTTGAGTTATTTAAGTTAAATCCGAATCTCTGAATTAAATAATCTCAATAAAACCAATAACACTTTACAACACTGTAAAAAAGGTAGAGACACACTTTCACTTCTTTTTCAGGGCATAATAAAAATGATCTGGTTTTCACCAGGTTTTTCAATTAGTTAAGTTTAACCTGAAGTACAGAAAAACACAGATTTCACCATTACCCCGTGATTCAGCAATAATTTTACATGGTTGTTTTTTGTTTGACCTAGTCAGTGTCTCACATGTTTTTGGAGGGATTTGTGAGATGAAAACCTTTACTGAGACTCAAATCTCAGACTGGAGTCAAAGTCAAGTCTCAAGTCTTTAGGGCACAAGTCTAAGTCAATTTAAAAATATTCAGTCGGACACAGAGTGTGTTTATAGAGATTTATTAAAAGTCTGCAGCTGGTAAGAGTCAGGAAAGAGTAGTGGCTATGATTGTCAGGGAAAATACAAAGACTTGAACAAGAAGTCCCTAACCTTTCTTGGATTGATGAATGAGCCTTCATCTGAAAGATGCTCCTCTAAGTGCTTGCTAGTTTTATGATCCAAACAAATTAGATAATTTCAGCGATTGAAAAATGCCTCTTGTGTTGTGTTGAAAACACAACTCAAGAGAAAAACCAAGAAGTGGCAGGCAATGGGGATGCCAGTCAAGTCTGAAGTCTGTTATTTTTGCTTACTTAAGTGCAACTCAAGTCGGATTCTCAAACTCGTGTTGCCATCTCTGGTTATGAACATTTAGCATGCTTTGTGAGGCCTGAGATAATGTAGGTGTTATAGGTGCTTTCTACTGTTAAATAATATTTCTCTTTGTTGAAATGATCCACCACATATTGCTTGTAAATAACCTTATAACCCTCTTCACATTGATGCATAGCAACAATTGCTTCTGTAAGATCATCCTATAGATTTTCTTTCTTAGTTAAAGGATGATCAAAACCAGCAAAAGTCTCATGCTTTTGCTAATGTGGTTACTCTACTGATGATCAGTTAATCAAAAGCATTTTTAATTTATGGAATCTGGCAATGAATTTCCCTCTTATGTATGGCAATAGTTTCTTTAGTGTTTTTACACAGCATTGCCATTTTGGCTTTGTTTTATTTTAATATATAGTGGAATCTGTTATGTATTTTTGTACAGTTGAGTTGAAATTTGAATGATTTGTGAACCTGGTAGAAACAGATTGTTATGTTGTTATGCCATGGTATGTAAAAATCTTACTTTAAAAGGGTTTTATTTTCTATCATAACTGCATCAAGCGATTTATTTTGTGCTCCTTCCTTTATTTAAATCATCAACCTAATGCTCTCTGTCACTTGACAGAATATGAGTCCCCCAAGATGTGTCCCAGCCATAGCAGCCTCTCATCTGCTCTCTTCCACCTCTGCTGCTTCTAATTGCTTTTAGCCATATAAATCTCCAGATACCAGTCAGTAAGACAAGGCATTGTGTGTGAAATTCCTTCACTCTCCCCTTTGTGTTTTTTGCCAGCCTGAATTCTTTGTCAGATTTTTTTTTCTGTGATATTGTTTCCTCCTTGTAGGTGTGCCAACAGCACCTGCCTGGATTTACCCGTCTTTTTTTTCTAAAACTAAATTTCTGCAGCTGTTGGCTGTAATCTAAAGTCAGACAAAGGTCTGCCTTGTACAGCAGTCTGTGGGCCAACTTCTGTCCTCGGCCAAACCCCCACCATTTCAGGAGTATATAAATTCTAAATTTGGTTTGTGTACATTGTAAACATTATGAATCCCAGCACTATTTTCAGAAAATTGCAGCAACATTGTTTCTAAAGACTTTTTTTTCTTAATTTTAAAACATAGATAAGACCTCATTGTAGAATGCATTGTGGTGTGGTTCATCTCCTTAGGATTTTACGTACTGTTTTAAATTTGTTGCTTTCATACATATTTTATGCATGTTTGAATCGAGTAAGCTAAGTCACTTATTAAGATGACTCCAGGGGGATATCCCAGAACAGAACCTATAAATATATAGGAGTGCTTTCGGATTCCATGCAAGGCACATGGCAGGAAAGCTATCAATTTGATAGTGTTTATTTTTTTTGTGGTACTTGTTACGTTTCTTCACAGTAACCAACCAGACATGGGCAGAGAAAGAAGGAAACCTACAGTATGCGACCATGACAATGTAAGATGACTACTCAGCAACAGCAAATATTACGAAGGTTTCTTTAAATTAGCCCAACTCTGTGTTAGCTCTGGAAGATTGGGAACAGATGTTTGCAGCAACATCCTGTGGTAATATGGTTTTTATTCATTATTGGTGTTTCTATTTTTCAAAAAATGGCTTTATTTAGGTTTTGTACTTCCCGTTTTTCAAAGATCAGATGTAACTGTCGATCATTTTATTGCAACTACAAAAGAAAAACACACCAAAAGCATGTTTCTCTCTGATCAACAAATTCTACCAAAATTGGAAACATAGAGATTTCACTAACATATTATTTAAACGTAATTTAATTACCTTGTTTCACTTTAAAATTGGATCACTTATGACTGCACATTCCAGTCCTCATTTACAACTAAGGACAGTCACTCTCTCTGTCTGCAATTCAAAAGTATCTCTGCAAAGTTTTGTTGATTTTAACTTAGTTTCCAGAGACCGCTGTTATTTAAACGTGGAGGACTTTTAATGGAGTGTGGTCATTATTACCTTTTTCCTGCTGAGCCTTGCTGATGCACAGCTGAGCTCATTCGAAGCTGGACCATTTTTTCTAATTTACAGAGAGAGGCAAGGCAGTTCTATTTAGAGCCGTGACGGCAGTCTGATGCTGCTCAGATTTGAGGATTTCAGAGTCATGAGATATACTGTAAGCTGACACAAATTCTTTGGGCAAGAAGAAACAGCTCTCTTTGATTTGATTGATTTGCAGACAGACTCGACTGATGAGTCTCCAAATGCTGATGTAATGGAAAAGGCATCCCCGACCATCTTGGCTTCTCTTGGCATGCCAAAAATACAGCCTTCATCGATCCTCCCAGACTATCTTTTCACTTTCTCTCATTCCTTCTGTCTCATCTTTCTAAACTCTGTCTTTATGTTTGTTGTTCAGCTATATCTTAACTGGTAGTATAATTTACACAAAAAAAACCTTCTGCTAATTAACTTTAGTTTTTTTTTTTCAAAACAATGGCAAATTGACAAGAATCACTGTTTTCCCCAGGAGGCTAAGGACCCATGTGTGAGACAACGAAGTAGAAAAAGGGATAGACAGAGCTGAGCTACAGTTACAACAAAGAAAAGTGTATCTCTCTGTGAGTGGGTGGTCATAGTGGTTTTGTATCTTGCCTGCTCTTTACTTGATGATTTGACATTCTCGTGGCAGGCCAAACTGTGGTTGTATCTGTTGTTCTCCCAGGCAATCTTTATAATCATAGAGTGCCTTTTCCTGAGCCTGTACCCCATGTTCATTCATCCCATTTTACAGCTCTTTTATGATGCATAAATGAGATGCATAGTAATAGGAAAGACCGCTGGCTGCATTTCGGGTACAAAAAATCAAAACATTGCAATCTAGTTGTGTTTCTGAGAGGCTTAATCCCCTTTTACAATGAACATTAATACTCCCGTGGGGGCTTTGAAAGGACGCAACAAGCCTATACATTCAACTCATAAAGTGATCACAAATAACCCAAAACTTGACTAAAGCTTTTCATGAGATTTCTGTCATGTCATGTTTCTGCTTTGCTCGTTTCTCCCACCTCAGTGTATCCATCTGCACGTTATGTGGCCATATAATTTCAACAGCGTGACTGTAACATTCTGGCATTGTTTTGCCAGGCAGAGGAGCCAGCTAGGCCTGCACGTCTTTCTTGAGGTTCTTGGGGAATACCACATCCACCCTGCTGAATAACAAGACCAGACAAACTATGCGAGCAATGCCCAAACAGCTCATGTTACAAGCAAAACAATCATTTGACAGCATTGGAACAGATTGCAAAAGACATTAAAACGAGATAGGCGTTTTTGGCAAAGTGACTTTTGCATAAACAATAATATCTTAAAGTCTTTATTTTTCTGTGTTTCGGAGCAGTTTGTAGGATAGGAATGCCATGCTGGTTGCTCACTTTGTTTTGAGGTTTCCTTTGTGTCCTTCTGCTGTTTTTACAGTGGTTACTCTGTGGAAATACTGCTCAAAGCTTACAGTTTTTCTTAACCAGTTATAAATATTTCTCAAGACTTAATTCACTTTTTCAAACTTCCCCTGCAGTAGGAAAAACAGTTAATGTGGACCAAAACATGATTCTTTTACCCCCCGCCAACCCACCAGCCCTCCCTTACTCACTCTGTCTGTCGTTCTCTGTATTTCCAGTAAATCCTCCTAACAGAACAAGCTTCACCACAATAGTGCAATATTTATGGCACGAAAAAATGCAATATGGGTGTCAAATCACCAGGGTAATCTTTTGTTGTCATTGAGTGCTGTATCTGTATTGTAGCCTATATTGCTGTGAACAAGTATTTCCCTTTGTTAAAGATTTCTTCTGGCTTTTCTCTAACTTTTTATGAGACAAAAATCTGAGAGAAGAAAAAAAGATGTTTTGAAATCATGTTGTTGAATCATGAGTTACCTTTAATTGATTCCATTTTTTTGGTTCAATTTCTCTAGCCATAACTAGGTCTGATCACCGGCAGATATGTAATATCAAAAAAAAATCACAGCAGTGCATAATGCCCCAATCTAAAGAAACTTAAGAATAGATGAGAAACAAAGTCATTGGCATCTATCAGTCTGGAAAGGGTTACAAAGCAATTTCTGTGGCTTGGTGATTCCAGCAAATCACAGTAACAGCCACCACAAATAGAGAAAAAAGAAAAAAAAAAAGTGGAGGTCCTCTATTGAATGAGTCAACGAATCATCCAGCAGGTCAAAATATAACCAAGGACAAAATCTAATTCACTGCAGGCCTTGCTTACCTCAGTTAAAGTCAGTGTTAATGATTTCAGCAATAAAAAAAAGAGATTGGACAAAAATGGTGTCCTTGGGATGCTTCCAAGGCCAAAACCACAACTGACCAAACAAACACAAGGGCCCATCACACATTTGCCAAAAAAGGTGTTCATGATCTCCAAGTCTTTTGGGAAAATATTCAGTGGACTGCTTTTCTATGTAAAAAGGCTTTTCATTAATGATGATTTCCTACTTAAGGTAGGTATTTCATATATATGTAGTTAACTGGGTAATGGATAGCTTTTAGAATTTGTTCTGTTCAAAGTGTTTTACCAAAACACACAGCTGTAAAACATTTCATGGATATTGAGTAATTGCTCAAGACAATGGCCTTTGGTGAGGTCAAAGTAATGCTTTAAAACATGACTCCTTCTGACTAACTAGTAAATTGCCTGAGCTGCAGAATTTTATTCCAAAACCAAACATGAAACATATCACAGAGCCTTCCAAGTTACTTGTGTGGTACTTGTTTACAAAATATGTTTTTCTATCTCAACACACCTGAATCAAATAAATAGATCATTATTATGTCTTGATGACATGCTGAACTGGTAATTTACTCATTTCAATTTTAGTGTGATAGGGCAGAAACACATCTAAAACGGAGACTTGGACACCCAATTCCTGTTTTCCATAAATCTCTATCTCTATGGTTTAATGGTATCTCGGGGTACCAGATCTTGCAATGTTATAATGCCACAATATTTCTCACCAAACTGCCGTTTGTCTCGTGTAGTGCAACACAGTTTCTGTCAGCATAACTTTGTTTAAATACACCTTTATTTTGAGTCATGAGTCAGCTATAGGTGAGCCCAATCTCATGTATTGCCTCATCTCGTAAATCATAAATGATCGAACAGAAAAAAGTGTACTGCAAATGTTTTGGGAAATCATTACTTCTTCTTACTTACTTTTTAAAATTTTCTTTCAATGCTGAAATTATAACTGCTTACTGGTGCAACCGTTTTAGTTTTTATGTCGGAATTTGTGCTTTGGTACCAACATGTTGGTTTTTGTACAGTATCTGCTTAAAAAGATGCAGGGTAGCGTTTTCAATTTTAAAAAGAGAAGAGAGAAGTGTGCCTGCTCTTTACTAAGAGAAATTATCTTAGAAATAAACTAGGGGAGGCATTTGACCAAATCTTTTTGTACTTTTAATGATCACCAAAGTAATTAGCCAGATGATGTGTAATAGTCATTTCAAAATGGTTTATCAATATTTGCATAGTCCTTAATTATTTAATTTGTTCCTATGCTGTTTCTTTGTGTGGAATACTCATTATCTTTTTGGTATGAATCACTGCCTAAAGCATCGCTTATTTTAAGGAAGCATAGTAATAGGATCAACAAATGTTTGTGAGACAAAATGGCTTCATTTGTATATAGTGAAAACACCAATGAAGAGTAGAAAGCCATATTAATGTTTAAGAAAAAGTCACTATATGAAACCAATTCACCCTCTGACCTTGGACCTCAGTAAATTAGGATATGTGGAGTTTACAACTGTTGTTTATGCAACCACATTATGGCTTTCACTAAAATTGATCTGGGTTGTTATTCATACATGAACCCAACATGTTTGTTTATCAGTTTGATAAAATCTGTCATTCTTTCATGTTGTAGACAATAAATATTTTTTAATGGTGCCCCTTTTAAAGCAGTTATCATCAAAATGGTGAGGGCCAAAAGCTGTGTCAGAACAATGCGTCCTTCTCTCATATTCTATCTCTTTCTTTAGATTCAGCATGGTCAGTTGTTCCTTGTACTTTTTCATTATCAGAAGTAGGCAGATTGACATTTTCAAAAGGACATGTAAAGGTCATTTGTTTCCTATTTCTTGCTGTGTGGTCCTACATTACCTTACAGGTGTTATGTTGTCTCTGTGTACCTTAATTCCTCTTGGAAAGACTTAAACTGTTTGCTGTGGTATCTTAGCAGGTACTTAGTGGTTCTGAAGGCTGTTATGACACCCAAAACATTCTGAGGTCTGTTTGTTTGATCTCTTACTGCATATAGATTTAAACTAAATAAAAATCAACAAGCAGTTATTCTAGTTCAGTATATTTTATTCCAGCATAGTCAGATTCAAGTTTTAACTTAGTTGCACAGTTCCAAGCTGAAGACCGTTTGTTTTGGTTAAACTGATTCCAATTCAGTTCCAAATTGCCAGAACATGGCTAAACTTCATCTTGTACCATACCACCTTTGGTTACAAACACACACATACAAAAACATAATTTATTGTACAATGAACAGAAGATAGCACTCTAGGCCGATCAATAGATGTAGCTTTGAGCAATTAGCACCAGCCAGTACATATCATAGCCTTCAAATTGTTGGAATTTGATTAGCAGATAATGCATTTTATTGTCTTTTTAAGGTTTACCCTCGTCGCAGTGGATAATCGGGGCAGTCACACTGAGTCAACCTACGTCTCTGTACGCACATCCTGTCCAGTGGTGGATGACAGTCGAGCTGAAGGTGCCTTTGCTTCTTGGCTTTTGTAGCAGAAAGCATTTATTTTTGCTTCATTTCCAAATTTCTTGGGTATGCTTGTTCCCAATAAGGTAATCTTAAATTAACTGTTTACAGGAACATGTTTTATTTCTCCCCAATTGTTGTTATCATGATACTCTTTTTATTCCATACTCAGTCAAAAATATGCAGTGTTCACTTCTATTTGCACCTTTCCCCCTTTCCCCTAAAGACTTGAGACTGAATAAAAATAAAACAATAAAAAATAAAACAAACATTTATATTTCATGCTGGTTGGACCAAAACCAGGAGAAGAAAAAACTGTAGCAAAAGACAAAACAAATAGAACAGACAAATAATTAAAAGCTGTTCCTTAACATGAGCTGATTAATTAGTTTAAGAAAAGTTAAAGTCTGTGTATAAATCTGGCTTTTGTGACATTTTCTGTCAGGATTCACACTTACGTGACCCCCTGATGGCAAAGGCAAAAAAGGTTTCTCTCTTTGAATGCGGCAGCATTTATTAAGCTGCGCAAGCATGGATTCGTAACTCTCCACACAAGGTGGGCACAGTTAGTCAGTGGTAGACCCCAAAGTAAGTCAAGCCAAAAATACCAAGTACTCAGCTAGAGGATCTGATGTGATCTCCATAATTAGACAGGCAGGTTCTTAACCCAAATTAAGACTCCTACTGATGCTGACGGCAGTCCAATAACCATAAGTCATCATCTGTGAGAAAGGGCATAAGAATACTGACATTAAGTAACCAAACTCACATTTAAATAGTTAAAATCCTCAGAACCGTTGAATGTTTTAGGCAGGACTGAAGTTGTTTAAGAGATTTATCCAGTAAAAAGTTCCTGAAAGTAGACAATTTTGCCTTTAATGTAAGAGGGTAGTACAATTATTTCACAGTGGAATGGTGTTACTAAGTAATTAATTTGAGTACACACACAACAAAATATTATAGCTCGATGAAGACGTCAAATTTGTCCTAATTGACAAAAATATCCTCAATGGCGCCTGAAATAAGAACAAACATCTTCAAAGGTCATACATCCTCCCAAGTTACAAACTTGCCAGTTTGGTTTGCAAAAAGGAGCAATGAAGAAGAAACACTAAAACATGGAGGAATGTTTTATGCTCTTGCAAGAAAAAAAAACATGATGATAGTACTGATGGCTTCTAATATTACTGGCATGATAAGGAGATCCCACTGGGAATGTTTTCCATGTGGCACAATGAAGGAGTCTCAAGCATTATCCTTCTGGATTGAGGCCTCTCATGTGTAGGATGACTGGGTCTTTCAGTAGGATAATGGTTGTCTGACAGAGAACGTCTTCCAGAACAATAATGATACTATTTTAAAAATCATGTATGTGATCTAAACTTATCTGAAAATGTTTTTTGTAAGGATTGCAAGGGACATTTCCAAAAATGGAAACCTTCGTGAAGCCATCTTCACCACAGGGAGTAACATTCTCACTAGCCATCTGGAAACACTCACATCAAGGATGAACAACATTTTTTAAGAGATCAACAAGAATGGTGTAGCTACTCACAACTTAACGCTTTATTTGACACATTTAGTTCTGTTTTGTCTTTTGATCAGAATCAGTTGATGAACAGCTTGTTCGAGTTTAAATGCCATTTTCAAGAATGAATTGCCTGCTCTGTTTGTGTCGTCCCTTGCTCCTGTTTCTTTGTTTTTGCATTCTTAAGCTGAACCTACATCCTAATTGCGATTCAGCAGCATGAAGTTTAAATACTCGTAAGATGTTAGCATTTGATCGAGTATATGTATTGTTTGTTTAAGCAAATTACTTCCAAACTTCTAAATTACTGTTGTTAATTTATAACAGACATGTACATAATAAATTATTCTGGTAACTGTCTATAAAGTCAGAACAAAACATCTCAAGAGAGGTTTTCACACATTGATTGCTGTTATCACCAATAAGTATTTACTACAGTTATGATTCATGAAACAGAGTTTTTATTAACGATTCCAATACTTAAAATATGGTAAATATGAAGTTTGGTTTTCTTGTTACTAGACAGCTGTCATCTTAATAAATTAATACACACTACCTACTAATTGATTATTCACTTTTCTTACTTCCTTATACCTCTCTGACTCTTTTCCGTCATGACAGAAATAGCCGACAGGGTGTACAACTTGTACAATGGCTACACCAGTGGAAAGGAACAGCAGATGGCCTACAATATGCTGATGGAGATTCCCCCTTCGCTGCTTTATAGAGTCCAGCACCACTACAATTCCCACTATGAAAAGTTTGGGGACTTTGTCTGGCGTAGTGAGGATGAGCTGGGCCCCAGGTGAGAAGAGAGTGAGCTTTAAAATCCTCAGCTTTTTTAAATTACTTTGAAGCTACCTAAAGAGTAGATGAGGAACAGTCTGGATCCTGTTCTGAAATAAACAGATAAGCCTTTGTTTTCCCTAATCTGCTGTTATTTAAGTCCTCACTTTGTGCTGTTTATAATCAATTACCATCCCTCTGAGGGTTTCTTATATAAGAGGCGATGCTGCCTGAACCGGCTGTCAAATTCAGATCATTCCCCCCCCCCACCCACCCCCCACCCCCACCCCCCCACCCGCCCCGACACACACACACACACACGCACACAATAGTTCAGGAGTGCTATTTCAAAACACACGGACTCAATTCCTGAAAGGGGAGCGAGTCAGGTCACCATTAAAACTTCAGGGTTGCAGTAGCTCATACATCACCATAGCAATGCCAAAACAGCGTTTGACAGCCAAGCCAAACAGTAAATGTGATACTTGGCTAACGCTACCTCGACTTCCAAGTCCATTTCCTCTTCTTCCCCATAAAATTGTTAATTTGTAACCATAATATACCACCCCAACATCCCTTCACCTGTGACCTTCTTGACAGGGACACCCTCATTCAGACACTGAAACGTTACGACACCATAACAACAAAAAGAGGCCGAACAACTGAAAAAAAAACAAAACTTTGAAGAATGAAGTATAAACAATGATTTTAGAAGAAAAAAATGTTTAAAACAAAAACAGTCATGCATGTGAGTCTGAGAACGGAGTTGCTCCAGACTCATGATAGCAATACAAAATCTTAGGTTACAGACCAATGTTTTGGTTTGTCCACCCCCACTGCCTGGAAGCGCTCTTTTCCAGCTATAAATAATATAATAATTGAGGAATAACTGGTCTGTAGGAAGTTTATGCGTCTCTCTGATTGGTGAAGGGGGTGGGAGACACAAGTTGGCCATTAGGACCTAGAATGTGGACTCGTTGAATGGTGTGCATTTTGTATGTGTGTGGGCAACTTCAAGAGGGTGGAATTGGGGAAATGGGGGTTGGGATCCGGGGGTGCTTTTGGGTGAGTGAGTGTGGATTATTTACTGCCTTAAGTTGGCAGGGTTTAGCCTCATTGCAGTAATTTACAAGAAGGCTCCTTCGGTGGTGCGTTTTAAAAGGTAAAAGAATGGCCAAGAAGAACGCAAGCACAGTCAGCACTCCTGCAGGAGCCAAGCGTCCCAGGAGCCCCCCACCATTGTTATAGTTTAACGCCTGTTTTGTGATTTGCACGTGCTGTTATACACGGCACTGTTCTTCTTTTCCTTATTTATTATAACAAACACCTTTCATACTTTCTCATATCATTCATCCTCATTTCATTCACATCCTATTTACTTGGAATGCACTTATGTAAGATGTTTAATTATACTTGCTACAGTTGGAAGACGAATAAGCGAAACGCCTTTTCTTCAGTTTGTAGTCCTGATTTAATAGTATTTTTGTTTCCTATCAACAACAAATGTATTTAATCTGTCTTTAGGGCTTGTAATTCCAGGCTTCCCTTGCTAATGAGTTTGGAATTCTGTTACTTCAGACATAAGAATTCAAGGGAAAAGAAAAATGCCTCCCACGCACACGCACACATTTCAGCAAATAAGTGAAAAGGATGTCTGTACTGCTTGCTTAACTAAAGACAGATGTTGATGATCAGCAGACACTGCTTTTCAAAATAATCATATTTTTGGCCTTTTCCCTGTGCATCTAGTTCCTTTTGATATCCATATGGGCTTAAAAACCTTGTAAAGTTACATCATTTTTCTCTACTAGTTTAGTATGTGTTTGATTCTGCTGAACTCTTAGCTCCAGACCTGTGACCCAGAGGCATTATTTTGTTGTTTTACTTACTTGACAGAGCAGTGTTAATTTCAGGTTTTGAGCTAAACGGGCTCTCTTCAGAGTGACAGAAGACGTGGTGTGACCTTTCTGTAAATTATACTAGCATTCACAATTATAACAGACCTCCAAAACTGTAAAATTGGTACTCTTTTGTTTTATTATAAAGAGGTAAAACCAGTTATTACAGTTAGTAATCAGTACTGTACTGTAGTTAATACAGTATAGTACTGATTAATTCATTATCCTAATTTATATTTGTGCTGTCTTGTAATTTAAGCTGTATTTTAAATTATAAAGACAGTTTAAGAGTTTTAATTTTTCTGACAGTTTAAGGGTTTATTTGAATAAATCATCATACTTTGGTTGACTGAAACTGACACAATCATGAATAAATTCAACTATCAAGCAATAATAACTGTAGTCATGGTAAAAAAGTACATTCAGGTCCTGATCTGGTCTGTAGCTTCAAGTAAATGACTGTGCTTGTGTGTGTCTGTGTCTATTTGTGTTTTCAACAGACATGAACCCAACATTGGTACAATTTGATAATAGAAAGTTATTTAGACAACCTAAGTTAAAATTTCTTCTTCAATTCTATAGCCTTGTTGTTACATTCAAGGAACACCTTTTTTCTGTTGTGTTCTGGTTTGTAACTCTTGATATTTATCTTATAAAATACAAATATTAAAGTTGGTGAAGGAATAGAATGAAAAGCCATCTGCCCGTTACTACAGATGTAAATACAGGAGAGTGTACACATAATAAAAATCGAAAAGACATAATAGCAAGCAAATGAATAAGTAGGAAGAAAGACCGAAAACTGTTATTGACACCTTTTTTCAATGTTCTCATCAATGTTCTCTTTTTAGTCTGGCTTTTTTAACAATCTGCGTTATTTATATTTTCTCTATATGTCATACAAATTGAAAAATTAATTGTGTTCTTTAAAGATTCTTCTTTCCCTTGTTGTTCTTAATCTTCTCCTTATTGTTACTATTATTGTGTCAACTTTTTTGTCAACTTTTTTTTTGTTTTTTGAAATAAGAGTCATATCTTCAGGTCATTAATAATGTCGTCTCAAACATTAGAAAAATATAAATAACATAAATAATAATAACAATCCAATAATTTAATATAAATACTTTTGTTTGTTGTCTGTTTTTGTAGAAAAGCTAACCTGATACTTCGTAGGGTAGAGACGATCAGCCTCTACTGCCGATCCCTCCTTCGCAGCACCCACATCCAGAGTCGCACAGACACAATGGCATTTGTCTACTGTCGGAGCGACGAAGGCGGACCCCCCGGCAACATATGGCACGGTTCCTTACATGACAGACGTGCCATGTGCATGGAAAAGCTCATTTCCTTACAGCGTAACACTTACAGTAACACCAAACTCCGGTGAGAGAGAAATAGAGAGATGAGCACACATCTTCTGCCAAATGACATCATTGATTGATGAACCTCATTGGTATGCTCTGCAGCAAGTGTCTCTCACATGACTGGCACATTTTTAAAAACCAGGAGAGCCTTCAAGAAAACCTCAGAATTCACAGGACATCATTTTAAAGCTACCAAAAAAAATTATTTTTGTGTGGCATACTTTTATTAGAAAACAGAAGATATGGAAAAGTCACTGAAACGGACATGATCTTCAGCTACAGTATGCCAGTGATTGTGCACATCAGTGAGAAACTGCAGTATAAACATGTAAAATTGACAGTCAGCCAAAAGCATACTAAAGAAAAACTAACAAAAAAAGTGGTTGGCTTAAATACCTTGAATGTAATAATAAGGTTCATTTTTGGTGCTTTCCTTGGACACTGAAAAAAGAGAAGAAAAAAAACGGATATAATGATTCTGTAACTTATTTGCCTTTGCTACTTTCATTAAGACAGAGAACATTAATTGTGTGAAAGCCATGTAAACATAACATTTATTTTTTAATTTCACAATATTTTGGAAAAATAATGATTTGCATTGGGAATTTCAAATGATTAGGTTAGTAAGCACTTAATGATATAACAATTTTAATAGTTTTTTTATGGTTGCAGCCAAAAATTCTGAAGCCTAGGGACATAATGCCAATATGGTTTATTGGTAGAATATAAACAAGGCATTCTTGGATTTTTCTCAAGCTTTAATTTACCTGCCAAATTATAGGAACATCTTAGTAATTTTCCCATTTCCTCTTTACATGTTTTAAAAATAAAGCAAATTTCACATATGGTGACTATAATAAAGGATGTTTCATAGGGATGTCCTAATCAAGATTTTTTTTTACTGATACTGTCACGAAAAACTTGGTCTCTGCTGACAGAGTCAATAAGTAAATTTTTTAATGCACATTACTACAATAAAGTTATTACAATGCTGTTTATGTATTTGAAGACTCAGAGGTTTGAAGTGCTTGAAATTATCTGCTATTCTTATCTTGGTAGCCACTGCTTCTGTAATGCTGTACCTATAAAAGAAGTCCTAACCACCATGATAAACAGAAGTGTGTGCATGAAATACCCCATGCTTGAAATCCCTACATCATCCATCACTTTTCTATATTTGTTGCTTTATGACCTAAATAATGTGGACAATATATATTTCCATATATGCTTTTCAGTATCACATTCACAAATCTGCTGGCCGTGAACCACACCCGTTTTTTGATCCATGAGGAATCTATCCATATGCCTTGAAGCTAGGCAGTGAAATCGAGCAAACCTCAGGACTCCAAATATCTGCAGCAAAGCTAATAGCAGCCACATTAGAAAACTACCCTGCAGGTGATTGTAAATTTTTAAAAACAGCTTGAATAGTCCTGTATCAGCCATGTGATATCTAGAAGGAAGGATGTATCATGGCTCGAGCAACTGCACAGGGTGACAAAAAACTATATTCTCCACTATAGCAATGGGCTGGTCATCCTGAGTGACACATTTGATCACCAGTTCTGTAATCCATCTTGGCATTTCACTGTTCCTTGGAAATGTATCTCTTCTTTTTAGAGTTTTCTCTAAAGTGTGCTGCTTGACCTTACTAAGGTTTAGAGTTAGCTAGATTAACTTTGGCTATGTAGCTCTTTAACCACCACCATTTTGTTGACAGTTAGCTCCAGTTAACAGTTTGTTCCATCCTACTATTATTTCGTACCTGTAAAAAAAATTCTAAAACTGCAAGGGTATGAAATGGCAAAAGGGATGAAATTATCTGCACCCGTAAACACCAGTCACAACATTTTACAGCAGCTGACAACCTTTAGAGCTTACTGCTTTTATGGCAAGGCTGACGTAAAACCTTGAGAGCAGGACAGCAAAATGTAACAGATGTGCAATCATAAACTTTCCATAATACCATGATCAAGACCCTGAGTCAATACTTGGGATCAGATTAAAACATCCCTCATGTTTAGATTTTTTTAAGAAATACACATAAATGTAAGCAAAACTGCAAGATCTGTAATAAACACATTGTTGGCACATCTAAATAAAATAAACGGATATACTGATTATCTTTGAAACATCAAATGTTTGTTAATATTGAATCATAACATGTAGAATTCTAACACCAGTTCTGAAACAACATATCCAGGGAAGTTTGAATGGTCCTGTACCAGGAGGTTGCATAGAATCAGTGATTGTATGGTTGACATTGGTTGATTTTTCTGTTATATGTCATATGACATATCTTCAAAGCCATGAATATTCTTTTAATGTAAACAATGCCTTTTCCAAAATTCTTATTTATTGTGATAATAAACTATTATAATGTAAAATTTCAGCTGTATATATTTAAATATAACTGTATCATCATGTGGCTCTGTCTTTTTCTGAAAAATGTGGAGTATTAAAAATGTTACGTAAAAGCAGACTTTTCTTCTTTCACTACAATAGAATATTTTCATTTTAAAAGTTGGCCATAATTGAATGGTTGTTGAGCAAACCAATGTGATCATCACAAGAGGTAAAACAAAACATTTTTCAGCAAACAATAAATTCTCAAAGCCTTTTCTGCCTTTTCTGCCATTTTGTTCTTCTCAATTGAGCATTCCATTTTTTTCACTTCTATTTTTTTTTCTTTTACTTTTGTCAATTATTTTTCATCTGATTTCCCCAGTATTTCATAAATGGATTTACTTTGTGCTACACTCTCATACCTTCAAGTGTACATACATTTCTATTCTCTACACAGAAGAGCTCAAAAGTCAAACACTCCACCACATTTGGGCATTTTGAAATAAAACATTTACTCCAGCATGTGGAGGGTCTGCCCAGGGGTCTCACTGCAGTAGGGGCATGTAAAATCTCCAAAATTAGGTACCTAGGAGGCAACCTCGTCAGATATGGTTTCCATCTGTCTATATTACTTTTTTGCATCATGGACATGAACAATTAGAAAAAGAGACAGCATGTAGAAATATATGTAAATATTGTAGTTTCAGGACCTGCTGAAGTGTAAATTCATAAACTTTAAAAATAAACTTTAAAAAACTCATAATTTACAGATTTACTGTCCATTTGTGCATTACTTTGGTTTTAATTAAGGTAGTTGTTTAAACTGAAGCCTGTCTGTGGAGGACTATCTGCAGTTCATTATCACAACTTTTTTGTCCAACTCTGTGTTTCATAATGGACAGTATTGAGCACAAAATGCAAAAATTATGTGATATAAACATACATAACACAGAGTTTGCTTGAATGGATATAAACATTCTAATCTTTGAGTTATTTTCAATGGCAGGAATTTACTTTTATATGAGCTATTTTCTGAGCATTGGTTAGCTTGACCTTTTCATGGGAACTTTTCCTGATTCAGCAAACTAAGATCAATCTGTTCACTGTTTACTTTAGTTGGTGTACTCCCTACTTTTGGACATGGAAAGTTCAGCTTTATCCTTCTGATTTTGCTCAGCTTATGTTAACACGCTGCATACACCCTGCCTTCACTGGCATGAACTTTATAAGAGAGAAGCCCCCCTGGTGTTTAAATCTCTAAAATAAAGTTGTACAATAGTAGAGCAATAATTGGATCACAATTAATTAGCAAAATAAGGTACAGATGAAGATTGCTGTAAGCACATGTAACATTAGGTCTAAGGTTGATTTCCTAATTTGTAGCCAATTTGCTACATGATCTTGCTGGAGAAATATTTATATTTAGATGGAGAGGAGGCAAATCAGTCACTAAACTAACAGACATCCATCCCCTACAAATTACTCTAATTTATATCATTAACTGAAGGTGGCTATGCCTCTCTGCATGTGACCTGCTGGGAAGCATTTACTTTTTCCACCTCGCTCAACAAACTATTCCTTCAAGCTCAGATCCAGTTTCTTTTTCAGTCATGCAACATTAACTGCACTTTAAAAATCAGTAGCTTGATATGCATTCTCACAAATTAGGCCATTAAGGTCATTGATGGGCCAGAAACAGCCCTCACATTTTCATGCCTGTGTATCAATGCAGCATTATTGAACAAGTTCCTGTTTTTTATTTTGTTAGCTTTTTTTTGTTTTACAAGCACATCAGCACATATTTTCTTTCTAATTTTAAAAAGCCTCACTGTGAATTTGTAACCCCTCGTTTAAACCCATAAGACATTTAAATAAATAAATAACTGTGACTAACATTAGATGAAGTTAAATCTAGCTACATTCATATGACAACAATTTCTGTAAGGGACCAATAAATTATAATAATTCCGCAGGTGACGTGCATAGCTCCATGTCCTATAGAGGTTAGTTTGGTCCTTGGGATCTGGAGTTGTGATATAGTTGTTGAACGGAGAGAACCTACCGTGTTGTATGGAGTGGGCAGTTCTTTAAGGTAATTGGGGGCACTTCCGTGGGCACACTGATAGGTGAGGAGGCAGATCTTGTATTGGATGCGAGTAGAGACAAGTAGCTAATGGAGGAAACGGAGGACTGGAGTAATGTGGTCATGTTTTTTAGTTTTTGTTAGAATTCTGGCAGCACTGTTCTTAATAAAGGACAGCTTTTAAAGGCTTTTAGTTTTTATGACTGAATATACATAAATACATGCATAACTGCAAAACCCTTGAAATACTTACATTTCACGCACGTATAGCATGTAGCTATAATTAGCAAAGTGATGGTTTAAAAAACATTGATAGGGTGACGGAAAACAAATACACACCACACGTTCAGATTTTTTTCCGCTTTACAATTTTGTGCTACTTTCTGTTTGTTTATGACCTAAAATGTTTTTGAAATATGCTGAGGCTTTTGGTTGTAATGTAGAGGATTCTGTATCATTTTGGAACTTCAGATATCTGACTTTTTTGCACACTTCTGCACACACTCTGACCAAGACTGAGTAGAGGGCCTTCACCAAGACTTTGGATTAAGCTTAAATAATTCTTAGAGTTATCTTAGACCATAAGAACATGCATTGGTTATGACCTTGAAGCCGTGGGGAAAACATTTCATTTAGATACCTGTGAATACATGTTGGGGTATTAAACTCAATGCACAGTTACTTTTTTAATCTAACACATTAAAAAAGAGCTTCAACACATTCTCAGACCCAGAATGCATGCCTCAAGTATATCTTATCTACAACCCCGTAAAACGTAAATAAAAATGTAATACAATGATTTACAAATCATGTTCAACCTAAATGCAATTCAATACAGTATGAAGACAAGATATTCAATGTTCAAACTGGTAAACTTTATTGTTTGTTTTTTTTTTGCAAATACTCACTAATTTTGAATTTGATGCTTGCAACGCATTCCAAAAAAGCCTGGACAGGGGCAACAAGAGACTAAATTATACTCTAAAGACACCTGTTTGGAGCATCCTACATGTGAACAAGTTAATTGGAAATAGGTGAGGGTCATTATTGGGTATAAAAGGAGCATCCCCAAAAGGCTCAGTCATTCACAAGCAAGGATGGGACGAGATTCACCAATTTGTGAGCACAGTTTACAACATTGTTTCTTAATGTACTGTAATGTAATGTAATTGCAAGGATTTAAGAGATACCATCTAGAGATCATCTAGAGTCCATAATATCACCAAAAGATCCAGAGAATCTGGAAAAATCTCTTCATGTAAGCAGCAAGGCTGAAAACCAACACTGAAAGCTTGTGACCTTCGATCCCTCAGGAGGCTCTGCATTAAAAAACGACATTATTGTGTAACTGACATCACCACGTGGGCTCAGGAACAAATAAGAAAGCCGTTGTCAGCTAACATGGTTTGTTGCTCCATCTACAAGTACCAGTTAAAACTCTTATCATGCAAAGGGAAAGTCATATATCAACAACACCCAGAAACACAACTGGCTTCTCTGGGCCAGAGCTCATCTGAGATGGACTGAGGCAAAGTGGAAAAGTGTGCTGTGGTCTGAAAAGTCCACAATTCAAACTGTTTGTGGAAATCATGGACGTCGTGTCCTCCGGGCCAAAGAGGAAAGGGACTATCTGGATTGTTATTAGCGCAATGTCAAAAAGCCAGTATCTGCGATGGTTTGTGGGTGTGTTAGTGCCCGTGTCATGGGTAACTTACATATCTGTGGAGGCCCCATTAATGCTGAAAGGTACACACAGGTTTTGGAGCAACATATGCTGCTATCCAAGCAAGGTCTTTTTTGGCCCTGCTTATTTTAACAAGACAAATTCAAAAATGAGTGAATATTTGCAAAAACCAAAGTTTATCAATTTAAATGTTAAATATCTTGTTTGTGTAGTCAGTTGCATTACTTAATGCTTAACGTACATTAGTGTGATAATGCATAGGTTGATTATTAATTCTATTAGTAAATAGTTTTAATAAGTTCAATTTGAACTGAAGTGTCAGTACTGTAATTCTGAAGATTTCATTCCTTTAAGTAAAGGATGGCTCCCTGAATATTTTAAATGATTTGCCTACAGTGCATTAGACATTGTAGGGAATGTACCAGACCATCAACATCTATACATACCTGCAAATGTAAAAGCACAGAAACACAGAATGAAACATATTTTAACAAACTTCTAGGACCCAAAGATGACTGTTCTGATTATTATTATTTTTTATTGACAACAAATAAATAATATATGACTCAACAGATAAATTCATGGTTTATACATCTGACAACAGTGCTTGCACTAGGTCATTATGAACAAATAAATGCTGACAGCAAGTGGTGTGGTAAAGCATCACTACTTTTTTTGTTAACTTTTTTCCTTGCAGGCGATACTTCGACACTACATTTCACGGATCTTTTTTTTTGTGTTATATTTATGATAAAAATCAATCCAAGAGCTATTCGCAAACAGTTAGTACATGTTTTTGAATACAATCATAAGGTAATATCAATATTTACATCTTAAAATATATTTGTTAAACAGTTTGGTATGAAACATTACAGTAACACTACTAGATTCACGTAATATGCAGTACATTTTTTTTTTTTTTTTTTACTTATGAAAAAAAAAACTATACTTCAACTTTTTTTTTGTTCACTGAAGAATAAGGAAACAGACAGAATAGGACTAATCTATAACCAAAGGCTTGTGAGAAGTACTTCATGTGTTACAGCACACAAAGACATTTTCAGAAAACACTATGACCCTTCATTTCAAAGATCAGAGCAAAATCATTAGAGCTTCACACTCTCCAGTTCTCCTCTCTGCTTTTTTGATGAATTAGACAGAAATATCTGACATCTGTAGACAAGAAAAACAAAAGGTGTTTAATTTGAACTACAGGAGCAAATCTTGGTGGTGAACATGGAGGTATCAAAGCCTGTCAAACAAGAAGGCTGGTTTAGTTTCCTATGGTGTGATAAGCATAGACTGTAGGTGGGAAGAAGTGTGTTCCTTCATCTTAACTTCAAATGGTTCTGTAAGCTGGGCAAACATCCCCTCTCATTTTCACAGGGCCAGCTTGACCCTGGCTGCCCCACAAAGGCATACCTGACAGTGACAGATGAGGCTGTGTGTCGAGTTAGAGGGGAGATGGAGGTAAGTGAGGTGGAGGGAGGGAAGGATGAGAGTCCCATCGTGGGATGGCTGCCATCCCCAGGAGAAACTCTGACTCACTGGCCTTAGCGTGTTGCCCGCAGGTGGCGC